>SNQJ01S0088802.1:9554-31179 GCA_010110895.2 Picea sitchensis
AAACATCAATTATGCATACATGTTATAAATCCATGATGAATTGATACAAAATCCTAGGAAAAATTCTTCAAAATGGTTAATAACACATATAATACCGGTACAAAAAGGATTCAATCATCATCATAATACAACCAAATCATGAGCCCAACATTACCCCCACACCTAAGGTTTTGCAAGTCCCACTGCAAACAAAAATGAATTTCCCAATATGACTAGACTTGCTAAGAAGGGGATGGATTAGCTTTAGAAGCTTCTTACCCTAAAGACTTTGTCTTGGCCCTATTGTGGTGTTTCAATTGTGCACGGAGGCTACGATTGTCATTGGTCATTTGATCAACCAATCATTGGAGGGAATTCACCTTTGCTTGTAATATTTCATTTCCATGGTGGAGATGTCTATCCAT
This sequence comes from Picea sitchensis, assembly GCA_010110895.2. Taxonomy (NCBI): domain Eukaryota; kingdom Viridiplantae; phylum Streptophyta; class Pinopsida; order Pinales; family Pinaceae; genus Picea; species Picea sitchensis. The sequence continues at coordinate 9,959 of SNQJ01S0088802.1, forward strand.
GGTCTTCCTCTCTTCCAACTGTTGTAGTAGGTGAACATTTTCATGTTGTAATTTTTCAATGGCTAGAGTATGATAAGATATCTCAGAGGAGGGATTGGATCCCATGAAGGATGTAGATATTCTATCAATTTTTGGATCTGGCATAGGTATCTGTGAGGTAGGTGTAATAGAGGGTTTATGAGGGGGATTGGGTTCAAATTTCCCTTCTCTATCAGGCTCCAATTCTTCTACAGAAATTTCCCTAAGTCTTTTATGGGGGATTTTGAGATCAGAGTATACTTGGATAGGATCTGAAGTGCCTAGGTTTTTTAAATTAGGCTTCACACTTGCATTCTAGGTACTTTTTCAAAAATATCCTCCTTTGAATCAATTGGCTCCTCTCCTATTTGTAGGGACTACAGGGAAATATTGTTGAATTGCCTCTTGTAACTTTTTGGGTGCAGGATCAATAGACATTGAGGGAATTTGAGAGTTGTCAATAGGATTTTTAGTCTTCTTGCTTGATGAGGCTACAGGGGTATCAACACGTTTCTTGGTCTTTTGTTTCGGTATAGGTATAGCTTGAGTAGGAGGGTTTGGATTCTTTGGAGAATGGGGTTTGGATGGAGTAACAGTCCCTAGATCAAGTGTTTTTTTGTTGATCTTGATTGTAAGATGGGGGTTTGAAAATTGATAAATGAATTCATTCCATGTCTTCCTCTATTTTTCCAAATCATCTATGACAAGCAATTTGATGAGGTCATGGTGGAATAGGATGTTATGAGGATTGGCCACATTATTTCGTACTTGGGAAGACATCTTAAGACTTTTCAAGAAGTAAAAAGGAAAATTCAATGGTTTGTTAAACTGGAAATGAGCTAATAGTTGAAAATGGCAAGCTTTAAAAACAGAGTATCTACCTTCACAAGTGATAATTCTAGTGATGACAATCAGGGGGTTAATTAGTTCATATTTAATCCACTCTTTGGAGCATCCCTTAGCTACAGAAAAATTCTAAAACTTAGGCTTGAAAACTCTGTTGTAGCTTGGTCATGGAAACTGGTGGTGTTTGAACCAACGATCTTCAACCCTTGGCATATTCATGGATAAGGAAATTGACTCTTCAGAGACCAAGAAGGAGAAAGACCCCATACACTCCATCCTTCAATTGAATCTGAGGGAGAATTGTAGCAAAATTCCATCATCATGGCCCTACAGACAGGCCAAGAATGACCCCCACCCTACACGAAGAAAGACCTCCCTACACTGTGCAAATTCGAGGATACCCAAGAGGTTGACATAGGAGGATGACTCATATCATTAGGGCATGGTTACAATGCGTAGGATGAGCAGAGGAGCGGAATTGGATAGAGGAGTGAATTTGAGCAAAGGACGAGTGCAATTGGGTAGAGGATGAGCACAACAAAATGACCATGCATGAATGAAATAACAATTTGGAGCTAAACCTCCGATTTGGAATGCGCTCAAGGTGGAAACAATTGAATTCGTTGATGAATTCATCACACACGATTTTCCATGTGTGAGTATGACTGCGCCAATTTTGAATTTGAAGAGTGTCATGTTGGCATAGGGGTAGACCCAGGGTTCAACGCTTCAACAACACACCAAAAAAACCCTAACTACCGGCCCTTTCAGCAACACCTGCGAAGTATACAAAGTCTCACCCAAGGTAGAGGCAGGGGTGGTTGTAAGACTCAAGTGTCTACAACCTAGCTGGGACACAGATCTGTGATCACGGTACTTAATAGAGAACTTAGCAGTTAACATTCATTAGTATTAATCCCTTATTCACATCGCAAAAATAAACCCTAACTACAGAGAAACACAGTATTCAACAAGATCTAACACATCCAAGCACTTAGCATATAGAAATAGATCAGATCTAGCATTTATTCACATCACTAAGAAATAAGCTATTATATCAGAAGCATCTAACATACATAATGATTAAGAACTAAGAATAAATCACATCAATCACACAAAGAAACCATAACAAAAGATATACGTGGTTCACCCCCAGCGTGGGGCTATGTCCACCAACTCTTCATCTTCTTTATTATCTTATTTCAGTCTTCTTACAAGCACAAAGCCTCAAAACCTAGTCTGCATAGGATATAAGATCTGTGCGCACCTCGTTAGATCCTCCCTCCCTGAGTTAGGTCATAGCACAAAACCTTCTTACAGAATCTACACACAAATCCTCTTACAACCACTTGCACTTAGATCTGCAAGTCTTAACACACAATATGCACAAAGCCTCTAGATCCGCACTAAGCCATTATTACTAGGTCTCATCCTAGTAGTAGTACTTCTTACATCGCCTAGCTTTATATATATACATTTACAAAAGGCCTAAACATGAGTAAAATGCATGGGCTGACATCCCATACCCATTACATAAACCCTAAACCCAAAAATTACACAAAATGTAGTGAGATCCCGTGATATCCGCTTCACCTGGCACTCCATCTTCGACCAGCCTGTCGAATTACCAAAAGTGGTCAAGTATGACCAAGTTTCTCCAAAAAATGGTCAAGGGCTAGCAAGCCCCCAACACTCACCTTTGAATCATCCTGAGTCACTCTGATCTGGGAAACTCTACCTCGAAGGCCTCGATCTTGGCTCAAGCTGCCTCGACCTATTTCTTTACCAGATCCTCTTTCTCAGTGAACTCCTGAATAACCTTCTTGGTCACAGGTCCTTCCAAGTGGTGTTCCACTGAAGTGACCACTTGTTCTAGGTGTGAACCTTGTCCTTCAATCTCCTCAAAATGTATGCAGGCTTCATCCTGCACTGGCTGGATCCTTTGGGTCACTTCCATTACTTTACTCTGCATGGCATGGACCTGTTTCTGAACTATGCATTACTCCTGGGATATTTTCATCCTCTCAACTGCTGAGAGTGGCTTCAACTGTGCTTGTACTATTTTTTCTTGTTGCTTTTCCTCCTGGAATTGTTACTCTAGTGTCCTTAGTTCAGGGTCCCCTGCAAGACGCTAATAGGTCTGCACACTTTCACCACTAAGTTTTTTGTGTTCCAAGTCTAATGCCTTGATTCTATCAACTGCGCTCCTGGCAGTTTCTTATCTTTGGTCTCGCGCTTCCTATGGAGTTCTTGGCACTACTTGCAATTCGAGTTTTGTGATTCTCGCTTGAAGCTGTTGAATGGCTTCAACGAGATTTCCCACCTGGCTCTCTATTGTTTCTTCTTCCATTTGTTCTATTCCCGTCATAGAGTGAAGTGCTCTGGTGACTGCTTCTTTAACTCCCATCTGCTTCGTGAGCAGTTGTTCCTTCTCCTTCTGGAGCTGCTCTCTATCCTCTGCGAACTTTTCCTGGAGGTCATATTTTCTTATTGTGTAACCTGACGTTTCTCTATGACTTCCTATTTTACTTGCTTCAATGTATCCGTAGTTGGGCAAGCTCATCTCCCAACTCGACTCCTTCGGATGGCAGTGGCAGAGTAGACACTACGCGGCTAGAGTAGAGGGCTTGATGTACCCCTTTCAGCTTTGCTTCAATCGTATCATAGATGGTCTCATGTTTTTCTTCGTTGCACTCTAAAATATCTTCTGAGGTATATGATATAGCATCGATGATGAGTTCAATGTCATCCACCGTGAGCACAGTCTGCAACTTAGGTTTACTAGCTTTTGACTTCTTCTGAGATGAAGGTTTCGTGGGGGGGGGATTTCTTTTCTTGTATGTATCAGCCTCATCAAGGGGATCCTTAGGCGGTGTTACTTCACCTTGTTCCTATTTTTCTTCTTTCTCTTCTTTCTCTTCATGATCTACTTCATCATCACCTCCTCCTCCTAGTGACTCTGGTGTAGTTTATTTGGATGCGTTGTTCAGTTCCTGTACTTCTTCCTTCTTATTTCATTTACTACTATTGGGTGCATCATATTCTTCGCGAGTGACTACAGAACTTCCGATGAGGTCCGGGTCGGATAGTTCTGCCTAGTCAATTGGTATAAGGAACTCTGTAGGACATTCCTTGGTTATTTCTTCCATGTCCTACTCTTTGAGTTTATAGCAGGATTGGAGCTCTTCTTTATTTTCGTCTCCGCGCACAGTGATATAAATGAAATTTCTATCTGCGTGAAACTTCGCAAGTGGCCTGAACCCGTGTAGGGTATTCAACGTCATGTGAGGGAAGGACTCAATATCCCTCTTCAGCTGCAGATAATAGGTGTGGAACACCACATTTGACTGTCATTGTTTTTCAATGTTGCTCGAATACTAGAGTGTAGTGAACTTCACAGCTAGTGGTTTGGATGGCTCAATTTTAGGGAAGGTCACTCCTTCTGGCATCTCCCAAGCAATAAAGTCAATGAGAATCAACAACCAACTAAAATGAAACTCATAGCCCTGATCCTGAGCTTCACAACAGTCTTTCTCTAACTGGTTGATGAGGTATCTCACTGATTTCATCTGCAGCCCTTCAATTCATTTTCGTGCGAGGTTGACACCGAACCTCATGACCTGCGTGGGTCTATTCTTCCTAACGATCTTACCAACGATCAACTGGAAAGTTGGGTGCACTTCACCATTATGGATGGAGGCTAATGTGTAGCCTCGCTTCCCCTTCTCCACATCGCCATAGGTATATTTGATTCATTGCATCACGACACGATATGCAACCTTCCTTGGGTAAAAATCTTGTGGGCCTAGTCCTTGCATGCTTAACCCATTTGTTGGGGTCTTATAATCATAGATAAATTGTTTATTCAGCTGCCTATTTGGTGTTTCTCCCTTGATGAAGACATCTGGTTTTCTGGACTCAGTTAATTCCATTTTCCCCTTCCATCCATTTCTCCCAATCCTTCATCACCCTACTGCATCATTCATCCACCTCTGCACCTTGTCCTTTTATCTCATTGGCCACATCTCTCCCATCACTCATCCCTACGTGAATAAACAAACTTAGGATAATAAACAAATAATTAGATTAATTAACAGCGTTAATATTAATTGAATTAGTGTAATTAGACTAATAAAATAGGTTAGTCTTGTAATTAATTAATTAATATTTGGTTGTTTAGGTTAGTGTTTGATTAATTTTAATTAATTAAAAACAAATTAAGAGATAAAATAATAATACAAAACATAAAATATTAAATACAAAATATAATAAAAATAAAACTAAAATAATTAAAAATAAACCAATATGATCAAACATATAAAATTAAATTAAAAAACAAAATTAAAATAAACAAAAAAAGAAAAATAAAAAATCAAACACATTAACACTCATGCACTCCCCGTAGAACTCGGACCCCCCCCCCTCACGTCACATCAAGTCCATGGGGTTTCGAGTTGGTGGTATTGGGAGGGACAAGTGTCACCCCCTAGTGAAATCAGACCCCCCTCCCAATACCTCTTACCACTTCAGGGGGGTCTGAGTAAACCGCTCTGCCCTCCAAAACTGCCCTCCCGAAATTTCAAAAACCGTTTTGTTTTTTTGCCTGTTCAGAACTTCATATTCCGAGGTGGATTCTGGGAAAATGGAAACGAATTTTCAAAAACTGAGAGAGGTTTTTTTTCATCACGGGTTGAAGAAATAAAACCTCTTCCATATTTTTCACAGGTGTCTCCAGTTGGGAGAATCGAATCCATATTTCAACCCCTTTTTTTCAGGTTTCCGGTTTTTCCTGTTTCAGTCCTGATTTTGTGGGAGTTTTTTCGGCGAGATGGAGACGAAATTGGAGAAAACAAAGGAGGTGTTTTCTCTAGAAAAACTCATATACAAAAACCTCCTAAAAATAATTCACACGTGTAACCATTGAGGAGAAACGGATGTTTGAGTTGACCCCTTTTTTGCAGCAGTTTGGCCCATCTTTCATGGCAGAACAATTCAAGATTTTTAGGGATTTTATTTCTATTTTTGGCCGAGGTGGGTGAATCTGACTTCCTAATATTTAGGGGTGATATCTCCTATTTATTACTTTAATTTTAATGTAAAAGGGTTGATCCTCACGCCCAAGGGAGCGGTGATCTGTAATCTATTTTGAAGATATCTACCAGTAATAAAAGGGACGATTCACAGGATTCCCATGTGTGGATGTTGGTGATGTTGTTGCTTCTTTGTTAATTGTTATCCTACTTTGTGATCATTCTATTTGATATATATAATCATTTAAAAGGAGTTTAAGTGCAGAATTTATCTCTGATACTTTGTTCCTAGCTTTTAACGATCTGAATGTTTTTCCTCTGATATTAAAGAAAAGAAATTCTTAACTGCTTCTCTGTTTTAATTGATTATCTCCCCTGTTTCTATCTCTCCATCAATTTAACTTAGAAATATCCAAAATTATCATTACCTTTCCCTGTGAAGAAGCCTAATAAAATTTGTACCGAATCTCAATCTTTAACAGACCCCATAGCCCAATGGAATTCTAAAACAGTCCTTCAGCCAAACATCTCAAATCTAAAACAAATTATGCACCTCATAACTAGCCTAAGATCCATGTTCAAACAAATCTAAATCTGACAGAGAGTTCCCTCTCTGAGTCTTGGAGGGATAGATCCAAGACTCGAAGCGGTTTTGATGTTACCTTTATGGCTGCCTCCACAGCCTTGGGAAAATTACAGAGTGCTAACATAATGGCGACCATAATGGGGAAACTTCCTTAGAAATCATATCAAGTTCCAGATCTGGTTACTGATGGTGGATAGTGATCAGGTACATGAAGGCTGGATTATTCAACTGGCGACTCCAACCAGTTCAGATTCAAAGGCTCCATTAGATGAAGAACCTTAAGCGTGACAAGATTTTCTGGAAAGGTCAGGTATACATGTTGGAATTTTATTCAAGAAATAATTGGCTTTATTTTTAATTATTTATTTCCTTTTCTTGATCCTCATGAAGACCATATCGTTGAAACCCTTATTTATCATGTCCAATCTGATGAGCATAAAAGGAGTAGGACTGATTTTACATCCCCTGTACATAATCCTACCACTATAAATATTCTAGATAGATACAAGCCTCTTATCTTACCCCCTATACTCCATGATTTCCCTAACAATTACTACAAACATATTCCCAGATTTGATGGAGAACATGGTAATATCACTAATGAGAAACACATTCAAGGTTTTGAGATTTTTCTTGACCTTTTTTAGGTTGAGAAAGTTGATGCCTACATTAGGATTTTCACTTTATCTTTGTAAGGTAGAGCTAAGGAATGGTTCAAAACTTTGTCAGCTGCAAGCATTCCAAATCTTCAGCAGTTTGTAGAAGTCTTCCTTGGTAAATGGGAGATTAAGAGAAATATTTTTCTCATTTTAGAAGAGTGTGATCATTTGAAAAGATTTTCAGGAGAGACGATGCAACACTTTTCATCCAGATTCAATTGAATTTACAATTCCATGCATTTTGATATAAGACCACCTCCTGGTTCATCGCTTTTATGCTACCCAGATTCCTTTGATCTAGAGATGCATTTCAGTTGAGAGAAAGGAACAATACTACACTCAAGAAGATGCAGGATAGTGCAATTAGTGTGGAAGCTAATTTGTTCATCAAAAGGTCAAAGTTGGAGGCAGAAGACAGAAAGAACAAAGAAAGGGAGTAGCTAAAATATTCAAAATCTAAATTTCACATTATGGCAAAAACCATGGAAGAAATGTTACACAAGATTAACATAAGAGAAAAAATTGATGTTCAAAGGCATCCCGTCTCATTGATCTCGGAGAAATAAAGAGTCACTATTCCCAATAACTTTGTAGCTCACCCTTGGTATCATGGATTGGAAAACGATCATTTCATGTATTCAATTCACGACACAGTCAAAGATGAAACTCCATCTCAACTTGTAGAGGAACAACCAGATGATATGATGTGCATGCTTGATGACATTTCTTACCTGGATAATCTACCCAAGTATGATCAGTATGATGATGATTATGTGGCTTAAATAGATGTTGACTGTTCAAAGCAATCAGAAGCATGTTGTTGGTAGGAAGAAGATCATTTACAACTCAAATATGACAATCAGCTTGTGCATATTGATTATGACAACAAGGAGGAAAACACAGCAAATATCAAAGTAAGTGAAAGATCTATGCCTTTATGTTTCTCTTCATTTCAAATTCTGAGAGAAAAGTATACACAAGTTGTTTATAATAAAGATGAAGAATGTTCTAACCACTCATTCGAAGATATCATTGAAGATATGGAAGTTGTTATAGACCCAGAATTGCAGCCCTTGAGCTACATTGATTTTCAATTTCCAGATGAAAGCTTAGAGCCCGAGATAAAGTATCAGTTAACCCAAAATAACGTTGTACCATTAAGCTTTAATTCATTTCAAATTTTGAAGAAAAGTTTTAATCATGTCATGAATGATAAATACACAGAAGATTAGGAACTTTCATTGGAACCAATGCAACAAACATCTCAGTTCCTACAAGATCCAGTAGTTGATTTCTTGGACGACTTGTGTTGTCAAAGTCATGGTTCATCGACCAATTATGAACTTAAAAGAGGCTATGATCAAGACATGATTAGGAAATCAATTGCATGGTCTACTTGAGCAGGAGTCTCATTTCAAAGTTCAACAAAAAATTTGCAGCCATATTAGAAATTGTGTGAGGATGCAAAAAGCATAGATACAATGCTAGATCATGTTGTTGACTTGGCTGAATTTAAGAATCAAGGAACAGGTCAATTCTACCTTGATCCTATAGCTACATATATGGAGAAATTTTTCACTACAGAGCCCCAATCTATTTCTGACATTACTTTTGTTCTTCAGGATTGTCAAGGTCTCTGTTGTAAAGATTATACTGAAAATCAATCATTAACACCTTTGCAAGCTCTAGTTCTGGTGCTTATTAAAAAAAGTGAAAAAACAAAGTTATTGGATCGAATTTTGGATTGGACTCATTAGCATTTTTCCATTACCTAATTGAGCAGTGATTGCAGTAGATTAGGATAGGAGAGTGTGAATAAGCTCAACATTATGAGCATCTCTTTTTCAGCAGTGTTCATTTTGATTTGGTTTCAGTTGAAAGATCAAAATAGGTACAGGTTGCAGAATAAGATTTTGGGATCAGCCCAATGAATAAAGCATCAGTCTGCATATTCATAGTTCAGTGATTCTTGAAACCTCCTGAAAGAGTTGCCATCCCCAGGTGGAGCCTATGTTGGGGTGCTGTAATCATAAATAACTTGTTTCTTCAACTGCCTATTTGGTGTTTCTCCCGTGATGAAGACATCTGGCTTGTTGGACTCGGTTAATTCCATTTCCCCCCTCCATCCATTTTACCTGATCCTTATCACCCTATTGCATCATTCATCCACCTATGCGCCTTGTCCTTTTATACCATTGGCCACATCTCGCCCATCACTCATCCCTGTATGAATAAACAAACTTAGGATAATAAAAAAATAATTAGATTAATTAATAGTGTTAATATTATTTGAATTAGTGTAATTAGACTAATAAACTAGGGTAGTCATGTAATTAATTAATTAATAGTTATTTGTTTAAGTTAGTAATTAGGTTAGTGTTTGATTAGTTTAAATTAATTAAAAACAAATTAAGAAATAAAATAATAATACAAAACAATTCATATTAAATAAACATAAAATATTAAATACAAAATATAATAAAAAAATAAATAAAAACAATTAAAAAAAAACATATAAAAAAAAAACTAAAAAACAAAAATAAAAAATCAAACACATTAACACTCACACACTCCCCGTACAACTCAGACCCCCCCCCTCACATCACATCAAGTCCATGGGGTCCGAGTTGGTGGTATTGGGAGGGAAACGTGTCACCCCCTGGTGAACTAGTACCCCCCACCTGCCCAATACCTCTTACCACTTCAGGGGGTCTAAGTAAACCACTTTGCCCTCCAAAACCACCCTCCCAGAATTTCAAAAACTGTTTTTTTTTTCCTGTTCAACACTTCATCTTCTGAGGTGGATTCCAGGAAAATGAAAATGAATTTTCAAAAACCGAGTGAGTTATTTGTTCAACATGGGATGAAGAACGAAAACCTCTTCCATATTTTTCACAGGTGCCTCCATTTGGGAGAATCGAAGCCATCTTTCAACCCCTTTGTTCAGGTTTCCGATTTTTCCTGTTTCAGTCCTGATTTTGCGGGAGCTGTTTCGGAGGGCTGGAGACGAAATTGGAGAAAAAAAAGGAGGTTTTTTCTCCAAAAAAACACATGTACAATAAAATAAAACAGTGTTTGCACAGGTGTCACCACTGAGGAGAAATGCATTTCTGAGTTGACCCCTTTTTTGCAAAAGTTCGGCCTGTATTTCATGGCGGAACAGTTCAAGATTTTTAGGGATTTTATTTCTATTTTTGGCCGAGTTGGTTGAATCTGAATTCCTAATATTGAGGGGTTATATCTCCTATATATTCATGTAATTTTAATGTAAAATGGTTGATCCTCACGCCCAAGGGAGTGACGATATGTAATCTATTTTGAAGAGATCTACAAGTAATAAAAGCGACGATTCACAGGATTCTTGTGTGTGGATGTTGGTGTTGTGATTTCTTATCTATTAATTGTTATCCTACTTTGTGATCATTTTGTTTGCTATATATAATAGTTTAAAAGGATTTTAAATGAAAAATTTATCTCTGATACTCTGTTCCTAGCTTTTAATGATCTGAATGTTTTTCCTCTAATATTAAAAAAAAGAAATTCTTAATTTCTTCTCTGTTTTAATTGATTATCTCCCCTTTTTCTATATTTCCATCACTTTAACTTAGAAAGATCCAACATTCTCATTACCTTGCCCTGTGAAGAAGCCTAATAAAAGTTGTACTTGATCTCAATGTTTAACAGACCCCATAGCCCAATGGAATTCTAAAACAGTCCTTCAGCCAAACATCTCAAATATAAAACAAATTATGCACCCATAACTAGCCTAAGATCCATGTTAAAACAAATATAAATCTAATAGAGAGATACCTCTCTGATTCTTGGAGGGATAGATCCAAGACTCAAATCATTTTTTATGTTACCTCTATGGCCGCCTCCACAGCCTTAGGAAAATTACAGAGTGCTAACACCAGTGATCTGGTGGATCACTGTCGGATATACTGTAATGTGTCTGTCCAACCACAGATAACCGCCATGGAAGCACGAAAACAAGAGATTAACGCATGCGTTAACCTCCTGATGTCTACCAAAGTGTGGTATCTTCATCACATTGAGGATCGTGGACCTAACGATGTCCATGGTCCACAGCTGGGGGATTATCTTTGACTTATTCCCCGTTGTGTTGGTCAAATACTTGTGTGGTGTGAGAATTCTATAGTTCTTGCGATCTCCCAGGTTAAAGTCATTGATATTCAACATCGRAATCTATCCTAGTTGTGGTTTGACTATGTGTATCCCCTTGGAGAGGTACGCAGTGATCAATGTGTAGTCGAAGTCCCTAGGGGCACTGTCACGACTCACCGTGCCAKCCAGAGGCAGGATGTAGTCGGGCAGGATTGATGGGATGAGATTCGCATGCGCCAAGTCATCACGATGCTTGGTTAGTTTCTCTGTCGCAGTTCTATAGGGCCCACATCGACGTCCAGTCGATGGGGATGCTTGTAATCCTACAGTTTATGAGGCTTGTGCTCTTGCGGACCTGACCTTCTCAGCCATGAGGTCTATGAGGATGTCTTCGACGGATTTCTCTACTACTCTAAAGTCACCCGACATGCATGCTCGAGATTAGATATCTCAGGTCGGTGAACAAACACTCAAGGTGGCTAAACAGATGGCGAGGTCTCAATAAGAACTGCGCAAAAGCGCCAAGTTCTTTGTGGGCTCAGTTAATCACAATTCACAAAAGTGTTCTCAGTGAAACTTTCGACGGGATTAATTAACAACGTCATAATGGATTCCTCCAATATACAAGAAAGCCTTCATCAATGTGATTTCATCCATTATGGTGCGATCTCAATGGTCCAATGGCAATCGTTCCGACCATAACTATGTTTCTAGCCATTTGGGAGAGTCGTTCTAACGATTGGAATGCTTCCAACGGTCATATTGCTTCACCGTGGTGAAGTGCCAATCTACGTTGTTTTGATATTCCGGTAGAGCTCAAATTCTATAATCCTTCTTTCTACGAAGTCCTCTCTAGAACTTCCTACAATTTTTCTAACTGTGATTTCTTCTTATTGATCTTTCTAGCCTTCTTTCCTGTGATCTGAGTTACTGGGTTCCTCTTTCCATTCTTATTCTTATCTATACTCAACATAGAAACTTCACGTTGTTGATGATCTTTCACAGGGTTCTAGGGTAATACTTCTTCTTTTTCTGGAGTAGGTTCTCTACTCTCTTGTATGGATAAGTTATTTAATCCTTCTTGCGTTCTTTCAACTTCGACAGCCAAGTCTCTAGCCCTTAGTATCTTTGACTTGTCCTCATGTTCTTCCAGTAAGTGAGTTATTCTCCTAGCCATGAAATCCCTTAGTTCTTTCTTTTTTTGTTCTAGAGCTTCCTCTTCTTCTTTCCTTTGGACCTGATTTTTCTCAATCCAGGTTCTTCCTAGAAAAAGAGCAAAGGGGTCGTTGTTCTCAACAAACTTAATGACCTCAAATTATTCTTATGTCGATGCTCCATGAGAATTCATAGATACATGGGTAAGTATTCCACATAGGGTTATCATCTTTCCTTTAAATAATCCTATTCCTCCCAATGAAGGAACCATAGTAGGCTTTCCTAATATTTCACAAGTACTTTATGTCATGAGCTTCACATGTGCTTCTGTATCCAATACACAGTATATGTTGAAGTCTCCTATTCTTGTTTCTATGCACTCTTTTTCTTTTAAGATATCTAATAAATTGGTGGCTCTCTGATCATTCAATGTTTCTTTCATCTGTAATAATATAGCCTCTGATTATTTCCGGTTCTTTGGCATATTCATAGTCTCTTGACCTTCCTTAGGGTTTTCTTTTCACATGCTCATCTTCTCAACTTTAGTAATCATTCTATGGAAATCCAAAACTTCATGATCCATAGCTTTACAACAAAGACAACTAGGACCTCTACCAGGCCATTCCTTAGCAATATGTCTCAGTCTTCTGCAACTATAACAAAGAGTTAATCCTCTCTTTCTTTTAAATGATCCCCAACCTTTCCTGTACTGCGCACTCGGATCACAGTAATGAACTTGAAAAAAATTCTTTCTGGGATCTTGCATCCATTTGTTAGTCCAAACATTCTTTCTATGCATAGGAATAACATATATTTCATTACTTTTATCAGATCTATTAATTTCAAATCTTCTTTCTTCTAGTTGTGTCCTAGTTTTCATACTAGGACAAAATCTATCAAGAATACCTAGATCCATTCCTTCGAAACAAAAATTTCCACTTATCTTACCTTTATCAGAGCACAAATCTTTAATATCTTACCTCTTTTATTCAGATCATACTTATCTTCTTATCACAGAGATTCACAAGTCAAGTAGATTATTGTGCACTACAAAAAATGATCTACACACAGAGCTTTATCTTTTCTTTAGTTCCCAGCAATCACAATTTCAGGTCCCGACAATGGAACCATTTGTTGGCACAGGGGTAGACCCAGGTTTCAACGCTTCAATAGTGCACCAACAAAACACTAACTACCGACCCTTTCGGAAACACCTGCGAAGAAAATGAAGTCTCACCTGAGATAGAGGTAGGGGTGGTTGCAGGACTCAAGTGTCTTCAACCTAGATGGGACACAGATCTATGATCACAATACTTAATAGAGCACTTAGCAGTTAACATTCATTAGTATTAATACCTTATTCACATCGCAGAAAGAAACCCTAATTATAGAGCAGCATAGTATTCAACAAGATCTAACACATCCAAGCACTTAACATATAGAAATAGATCATATCTATCATTCATTCACATCACTAATCACTAAACTATTATATCAGAAGAATCTAACATACATAAAGATTAAGCACTAAGCATAAATCACATCAATCACACAAAGAAACCATAACATAAGATATACATGGTTCACCCCGGCATGGGGCTATGTCCACCAACTCTTCGTCTTCTTTATTATCTTCTTTCAATCTTCTGTAAGCACAGAGTCTCAAAACCCACTCTGCATAGGACAGGATATTTGTGCGCACCTCGCCAGATCCTCCTTCCCTGAGTTAGGTCACAGCACAAAACCTTCTTACATAGTCTACACACAAAGCCTCTTACAACCAATTGCACTTATATCTGCAAGTCTTAACACACAATATGCATAAAGCCTCTAGATCCACACTAAACCAATATTACTAGGTCTCGTCCTAGTAGTAGTACTTCTTACATCTCCTAGATTTCTATTTATACATTTACAAAAGGCCTAAACATGGGTAAAACCCATGGGTCGACATCCCATACCCATTACATAAACCCTAAACCCAAAAAGTCCACAAAAGGTGGCGAGATCCCGCAATCTATGCTTCGCCTGGTACTCTGTCTTCGACCAACCTGTTGAAGTACCAAAAGTGTTCAAGCATGACCAAGGTTCTCCAAAGATTGGTCAAGGGCCAACATGTCCTTTGGAGGCAATCCTAATTATGAAAGTATTATATCAATGTCCAAGTCTTCGACTTGGACATTTGATCATAAAAATGTATTTAGAGATTGTATCATACCATTTAACTATCTCATCATACAACTGAACAACTAAATTAATTCAAATGATTCTTGGTTACCTTAAATCATGGTCATTTACTATGTGTGTGCACCTCATTCAATCCTTCATATGGTGTGTCATCCATTCATCCATATGGCACCCCATATGGTCTTCCAAATTGCACTCCATATGGCACTCCATATGGTACTCCTGTGCAAAATGGAATTTGTTCATCCTGTAATGGATGTTTTATCCATAACACTCAGTCTTAAACACTTTTTATAGTCATAGTGAACAGGATCAGAGACAGGATAAGAGTGTTCCATTGGTACTTTCTTTGTCATCACACTCGCACAATCTGTTCCTCTATCTCGCATATTATAAGGCATGTAATCACAAGTCTATAATGAACAGTATGTAAAGAAAAACCAGTTAAGTGATATGTTGATGAAATATACAGCAGGTTTATAACACACAATGATAATTTCCATAAAAAATAATTGTTGATATAATAGCCCATATCATGAAAGCAATATACATAAATTTTTACAAAGATTCTACTTCTTCTTCTCATGGATTATAGAGGCAGTATTTTCATTTGTCAGCTCATGAAACCCCTTCCCCACTCCTAAGTATTGTGACACCTCACAATAAAAAATATAGGAAACCAGTCAATTCTCCCAATAGTTGAAAATTTACAACTTGTTAAGTGTAGAGATAAATTTCACATACCGGTCTCATGAGACTATTATAATATGGCCCACCTATAGGATAGAATATCCTACATATAGTTAAGAAGAGGTAGGAGAGAGAGTATCAAGATAGTCTCAAAGTTAGTTCCCAATGGAAGATTTATGGAGTTCATTAACCTTATCTTAACCATACATACTTTGTGTCAGCTTTGTCTACAAGTAATGACGTACATCAGGACAAGTTTAAGATATAGGAATTTCTTATTTTTTGTCAGATTATCATCCTCGCTAGGTAGAATGCCCCATTGCTAGCAAGCTTGTTCAGTACTTTGATAGGTTTACATAGGCATACCATAGGTCGATACCCGTTGCTAGTAGACCTATTCAATATCCCAGTGGGTTATCCTCTTACACCCTCAAACACTAGCCCTCCATCTTTTAATATTTTAATATAATATTTCTTTGTGCAAGAAGATGGGAAGACAACTTTGAATTTTTTTTTTTAGATTGGGATGGTATTTATGTTAGAGGATGACTTTCCTTTATGTGTTCCTTATATATTGTCCTGATGTAAGGGATACTTAAGTGGACATAGTGTATATAAATATATGATATAATCAAGCATTTTTGGTGTGTAGTGGATCGTACCATTGGGAAAGAACAGAAAGGTATCTTTAGTCTCAACTCACTTTTTTTTTTTTTTTTAAGTTATTGTGATGTTTCCATGGCTAACCACTAATCATACCTCCTTGTTACTCTTTAATAATGATACTTTACTCACTTACTAAGGGTTCTTGGGGAAACTGTATGAGTAACCTCTAAGTTTGATGGTTAAGGTATCACTTCCTTATATTCTCTAGTGGTGAAGGTTTAAGAGAAGTTGCTATTAAAGATTCCTTGAGAAAAACAAGATGGAAATATTTGCAAAAAATCTGGATAATTACAACAAATCATTATTCAATTGATGCTTAGCAAACAACAAGGTTCAAATATAGAAATATTTTGAAGGAAAATACTTCCTTTGTATCTCCTTGAAATTTTCTACTCCTAGTGAAATAAATACCTACAAAAATCTCTAGAATTGTCTATCAACATACTTCAAAATTATTTACATATGTACAGTCGAAATTTCAGAAAAACATTCAAGAAAAAGGGAGGAATTCCCCATCTACTAAGGCCAATTCCTTGTCAGTTGACATGACCTGTAGAAAATATTATTTGGAAGTGGGTCTGTGATAAACTTTGAGTCGGTGCCCATTTACTATGAAGGAGACATGTCCATCGTCAATTGTTTTAATTTTCACAACCCCATTGTCATACATGGTGACTACCTTGTAAGGACCGAACCACCGAGTGGTTAGTTCGCCTTTGAAGGTTTTAAATCAGGATTCAAACAACAAAGCCCAATCACTAGGTTGGAAGTGTTTCTTCTCAATAAGATTTTCATGCCACTTTCTCCTCTGGTTTTGGAATAATATTGTTCATTGGATAGCATCTTTCCTAATCACATACAACTTGTTTAATTGTAGGGATCATTTTTTATGAGCCTCATCTAATTTTAATCCCAATTCTGCGAAAATACGGAAGGTCCTTTCTTGGATTTCTATTCGTAGAAGTACTTGTTTCCCATACACTAGCTCATAAGGGGTATGCCCAGTGGTATTTCTCTAGGTGGTCTGATATGCCCACAATGCCTCTGGAATCCTATCAGCCCAATCCTGATGATGCAATTGAACATTCTTGGTTAATATAGCTTCCAGAACTTTGTTTGTGGAAGCTACCTGACCATTAGCTTATGGGTGGTATGGAGAAGACTTGCAGTGCTTGATCCCATATTTCTCCGTTAGTTMTCTCATCGGCTTGGAATTGAATTGAGTGCCTTGGTATATAACAATTTCATGAGGAACACCAATGTGGGTAAAGATGTCTTCATAAATGAATTCGACAATGGATTTTTATGTATCCCTGAATAGGGMTTTTTCTTCTACCAACTTGGTGACATAATCTGTACAAACCAAAATATAATTTTTCTTACGAGACATGGGTGAAATTGGTCATACAAAGTCAAGGGGTCATTTCTCTAAAGGTTCTATCACAACTTGGGCATGCAAGGGAATTTCATCAGCTAACGTGGGTCTTCCTATCCTTTGACAACTATCTCAACTCCTCACATACTTGGCAACATCCTTAAAAATGCTAGGCCAATAGTAACTTGAATGTAACAAGTTATATGATGTATGTTTGTCAGAAAAATGGCCACCACATGGTCCATAATGATAACTTCATAGGATTTCTGGTATCTCATATTCTCAGACACATCTACGAATAATCAATTCTAGACTAGTACAAAAAAGGGCATGGCCAACCCAAAAGTAATTGGCACTTTACGTAATAACTCTACGTTTTTAATGAGGTGACAAATGAGATGGTAACTTCCCAGTAGCCAAATAGTTTTCCATATCTACAAACCATGGGGTATTTATAGAAAGGGAAAAAAGGTGCTCGTCTGGGAAACTATCATCTACGGGAATATCATCATCCTAATTTTTTATGTGTGAAACAAAATCAGCTACCAAATTCTCCTTTCTAGGTCGGTCAAGAATGGTGATATTAAACTCTTGTAATAGCAGGAGCCACCTAGTCACTTGGCCATTAGTTATGGTTTTATTCATGAGAAGTATAATGGCAAAGTGATATGGATGTACAAATACTTCATGACCTGTGATTTAGTGGAGAAACTTATTAATAGCATGAACTACCACCAACAATTCCTTTTCTGTAACTGTATATTTTAACTCAGTAGGGGACAAGTTCTTTCTCACAAAATAAATGTCATAGGACTGTTGGTTTTCTTTCTACCCTAATACTCCTCCTATTGCAGTGTCGGAGGCATCGGTGGATATGTGAAATGGGAGAGCCCAATTGGTCACCCTAAGAACTGGTGCGACAGACAACTTAGCTTTCAGAGTTTCAAAGGTGGTTTGACACTACTCAGTCCAAAGAAAATCAACATCCTTTATTAACAATCCAAACATGGGTGCAACAATCTTTGTGAATTTTTCAATAAACTGCTGGTAGTATCCGACATGTCCAAGAAAGGTTCTCACCTATTTTTGAGTCTTGGGGGATGGAATTATGACGATGACCTCAATATCAGTAGAATCAATTTTAATCCCTTCATATGAAACGTGATGTCCTAGAACCACTCCTTCAGTCAACAACATTTTACATTTTTCATGGCTTAAGGATTGGTTCATTTCTTGACATCTGATAAGGACTTTTTCTAAGTTATCTAAGGCTTCCTAGTAATTATTTCTATATACTATGAAGTCATCCATGTATACCTCCACACAATCATGAATAAGATCAACAAATATCCCTAATAGTGCTCATTGAAATGTGGCAGGATCATTACACAATCCAAATGGTAAGACCCTATAGGCATAGGTGCCCCAAGTAMAAGTGAAGATATMTTTGTYCTGGTCCCCAGGTGCTATGAGAATTTGATTGYACCCGCTATATCCATCTCAAAAGGAGAAATATTTCTTTCCTRACAGGGTATCCAAGACTTGGTCAATGAAAGGAAGAGGAAAATAATCCTTCAAAGTTGCCTTGTTAAGCTCCTGGAAATCAACACAAATTATCCATTTCCTGGTTACTTTATTTGGAACCACTACAAGCAGGGATACCCATTTACTATAGGAGATGTGATAAATAAATCTGATATTTAATAACTTTTGGATCTCCTCTTTTACTATATCCTTGAGTGTTAGGTTCATCCTTCTCTGGGGTTTCCTAACAGTTTTTATTTCCCCCTGGGTATATATGTCATGAGTGCATGTGTCAAGGTGTATACCCTTCATCTTAGTGTATTCCTAGACAAACACCCCTGATTGTTCTTTAAGGACACTTACTAACTGCTTTTGTTGGTCTGCATCTAGTCCGGAATTTATATGTAGAAATGTTCCTAGACTAATTTCGTAGAGCATGGTATAAGATGTGGTAGACTCATCTATCTCAAAGATAAAATATTTAGAAGAATAAATCGATGGGTCCAATTGTTCTTGAAAGTTTTCCCCAAACATGTACTCAAATTGGGGAAATGATTGTGGAAAATCAACACACGTGATATAAGAAATAAACTAGTTTAGCACATTTTCCATTGTGTGCTCCTGAAGTGCCCTTGAATGATCACTTGGAAACACGGTCTCTTCCCATTCCTCATTCTCGTATGGACATTCAAGCCACCATACATTCTCTATGATAGGTTGAGCTCATGGATATATGGTGAGCTTTTGTATAGAGACTCCATTTGAGATGGTCATTTCTCCCTCTCTACAGCCAATAAATGCATTGGTTGTGGCTAACCAAGGTCTTCCCAAAATAACGGGATGGTCTTTGGTAGGATCCTTTGAATGGATGAAAATAAAGTATAATGGGTACTCCCATGAGGCTAAAGTAACTATGATATCATCTAAAATTCCTTCAGGTATAACCCCTGTCTTATCTGCTAATTCCAAAATAGTTGGGGTAGGTCTAAGAAGAGGTTTTAGTTGTAATTCCTTCAATGTAGTAACAGTCATAATATTGATGGATGCCCCTAGGTATATGAGAGTGTTCTTGATGGAAACCTCATTAATGGTTATGGTCACTATAGGGTTTCTCGGGTTCCCATATTTTTCGACCTTAGGTTGCTCTGATATGTACTCATAAATTTCTTGCATCAAATGTATTGTTGCAGGATCCTTTTGTTTCCCTCATAGATTCTTAATACACAATTCTTTGACAACCTTACTGTAGATTGGACTATCCTTAATGGATTGTAGCAAGGGAATTTTGACACAAATATTCTTCAATTCATTCAAGATGTCAAATTCCGGTCGGGTGGTAGGTTTCTCGATTACTAATCTTTCTGGATAAGAAGAGGCCTTCGTAATTTGTGAAGGTTCATTTTGTGGAAGCTTGGGTTCTTGGTCCTTAGGAATAATAAAATCTTCCCACCTAGTGTCATCTATGGGTTGTTTTGGGGTTTCATCTTCTTCTTCTTCTCGGACCCTAGCGATAGGTATCACGCTCCATGGCACAGATTGGGTCTAGTGGAAAAGAATGAATACTTTGGATCCTTCCATCCAATGAAGGCTATCAGGATGAGTAGCCATCAATAATGGAATTATGTCCCTAGATCCTGTGCATCCTTGCCGTCGTCTAGGAATAGATTTAGAAAATAAGGGGCCTAGCTGAGTGTGGTGCCCTTTGCACATTGTGTTGCAGCTATGACAACCCTGGTCGGGACTTCCTCCTTGCGGCACTTCCTGACTAATTTTCCTACCATAATTTTTGTAGTCATTCTTGTCGCAGTGTCACTAATACGCTTGATGATGATTCAACACTGTTATTGGATAAATCGATAGGTGTAGACACTAACTAATATCCCTAAATCCACTTGGATCTAGAACAAAATGGGACAGGTCATGACTCTTTCTCTAAGTTGCAGTCATTGAATCTACTACCAAGAAGGAATGAGTGACATACCTTTATATCACTTCCTTAGGTCTCTGTTGTTCCTACTTCGCTTCAGTGCTCTTGTGGAATCAGGTCCAAGACAACACAAACCAACCAAAGTAAAGATAGCAAAGTATATTCAATGTCAACCTATGCATATGATCAAGGAGTTATGCAATAAAATAAGAGTGATTTTATGGGAAAGGGACATGTCACTATATTATATTAGATGAAAGTAGAAGATACAACCAGATTGCCTTGATGTTGCAAGATTCCTTTCAGTGATCCTTGGTTCCAACACACACACTTGCTCTACACTTGCATGAAGAAGATCCAATACCACTTGATAGACAAATAGAGTCTTCAAGCTTCGGTCTAGACAAAGTTCTTCACACAATTCTCCCATCAA
>SNQJ01S0088803.1:33381-44190 GCA_010110895.2 Picea sitchensis
TCATCTTGTACTTGAACATTTAAGTGGGGTAAAAGGAGGTTTCCCCCTCGAAGAGGCTTATTATATGAAATTATCTCTTTTTCAAGGCGTTGAGTACTTTTCTTGAGGTTTTTCTATGCTATATTGATGTTTGGTTCTTAACACTCCCTGTGTCAATCACTCTGGTTTCCTTATGCGTTTGTTGCCATTGTGGATTATTTCTGAAGAATGGTGGCTTAGCTCCCTTCTTCCTCCGATCCATCTTGAATTTATTATTGTCTTCTCAAGCCCTTTGGAAAATGGGTCTTGCTTTCAGCTAGTCATATAAGCATTTAGCTCTTCTTATGGTCTCTTCTAATGTCTTGGGATCATCATACTGTATTTTTTCACTGATGAACGATGGAAATCCACTTAAGTACCGTTGAATCTTGACTGTCTCATCCGTAATGAAAGATACATACTTCAACAGTTCCAAAAACCTTCTCTCATATTCATCTATGGTCGCACTTCGAAGCTTGAGTTCAAAGAACTCTTTCATTTTCTTGTCATAGTATCTCTTGGTCAAGTACTTATTCTCAAAATACTTCTTGAATTCTCTCCAAGTAACACTTTTCTCTACAATGTGTTGTACCTGCAGAAGTTGATCCCACCACATGGAGGCCTTTCCTTTGAGTTTATAGATAGAAATTCTACCTTCAACATAATAAGAATAATTATGCAATTGAAAATACTTCTTCATGCCTAACAACTATGTTTCAGCATATTCATCCTTCTTGTGCTCACCATCAAATGTAGGAGGTTTGATTTTGTTCATTTCTCCTCACAGCTCATCCACCCTAGATATATTATACCTTCTGATAAGGGATAAACTTGAGTTGTTGTATTCTCTCTTATGGGAATGCCTATGGGAATGATGGTGATGTCTACTAACACTTTTTACTTCTCTCTTCTCCTCTGAATATTTGTGACTCTTAGATCTACTTGAGTTACTCTCCTTAACCAATTTCTTCTCTATTATGTTCAAACCTTCCAATAGATTCATGTTGAATTCATCCTGTTGCTCTTTGGCTTTCATAAGCCTTTCATTATCATCTTTATGTCTTTGGACATCCTTCTTCAAATTCTTAATGGTCTCAGCCATATTCATATCTTTGTTTCTTTCTTCTCCATGTTCGTTGGAGTTCGCTCCTTCCATGCCCAAATGGACATCCATCCCTCTGCTCTTCTCTAGATGACTATAATTCTCCTGTGCCTCTTCCATTCCTACGGACTCTACACTGGTCTGTCCTGGCTGAGTTGTTGTTAATTCTGCAAAACGTGTAGTCATCGAAACTAATCAGATTAACAAATCAGAAATTCACGAGAATATGCACCATTTCGATTCAGCATACACATCAGCATTATCACTCCCAGTTTCCTGTTGTTATCACCATGAAAATTCTATATAATACCCAAGTCTCAAGAAAAATGACACGCAGTGTCTTCCGAGATACACTTGCGCAAGAAGGTGGTATTGTCGAAACCGCTTTTGCCAAGATGTGGTATCACATGTTCCAACATGTCAAATCCACCACTCACGGAACTGGTGACGGCTAGTCAGATCATCCTGGTCCATTCGTTCGGTAGTTCGCAGCCATGTGACATCAGCTAAACGTCGCCATGTAACGAACTCAATAGATAATCATTTGAAATGGATTGGCTGAGCATGGAAACCCAACACTCCTTGTACGTAATTTGTCTGCGCTTCATAAATGGAATTCTATAATTACCACTCCCCAAGTGTGAAAATATCTGTGTATCCATAATCGTAGTAATATTCAAGCTGCTTGACTTCCTGCTCTATGTAAAGACACATTTCGGTATCTCCAACTCAAGATACATGGACAAAGCTAAGTCAAGTGAAACTGGTTATTCAAGAAACATGCTAGGCTTTCCTAGGAATAAGGAGGAAAGGGTCCTCGCACACCTTCTAGCAACTAAGTTCCACACAGAACCGGTTATAGAATCGCGATTGGAAGTCAGGCTGAATCCCATTATAAAGGATTTATTCATCAATAGGCCAACTGCTAATAAGAAAAGGAGTAAGCGGCATAAGAAGGAGGAATCTACGGTTGAAGCAACTAAAAGCTTTGGAGAAAATCAATCGATCTGGTTAGACTTCTCTTTAAAGGTGGAGATTGCTAAGTTAAAGTAAGTCTTCAACTAATATAAGCATGTCTCAACGAATTTTGAACAGCCTATAGCAGAGTTATAAGTACAAGAGATGATAGGCATGTTCTTCAACGGTCCTTTCTACAACAAGCTAACTGTTGTCACCACCCTTTTGTAATTTTATGATTAATATGATTATATAAATACAGAAATGGATTTTAGACTATTTTATTACAATTTCTATCTGGCGATGTTATGACTCTTGTTTTATTTTATAATAATTTTTTCTTGTAATCTTATATTTTATTTTTATCTCTCTAAATCAGAAGAAATTAAAATTCAGAATTCTTTTTAATTAATGCTTCAATGCGGTTATGTGTTTATTTTTCTTTAATTATTATGCAATTTAAACTTCGCCTCCTCGCTTTCCAAGCGACTTCGCGTGCATTAACTCGCCCTATTCATTTATATTATTGTGCATAACAATATTACAAGGTAAACGCTTCTCTTCGTACCTAAATCTACTATGCATTTCTTCTTCGTCGTACCGACTACTTACGCACACTACTCTAGCGTTGTGTGCCAACATCTATTGCGCACGGTTTCGATACTACGCACCGATATTCCACATGCATTTTCATCCTATGCATACCCCATGTCAAGTTTAACATATTCCTTCGCGCTCAAATATCTACGCATACTATTGAATACACCGTCATGAAACAACTTATACTCATACTTATGTGTGTATCAACAAAACTCCTCTGCATTCAGAAAAACTTGTGCACCCCATGTGCACCTTACTATGGGTGTGCTTACTGTGCAAAGCTAATTTTCAGTGTGTGCATCTACATGTAGTAATCTTCCACATGGCACCACAATTTACCGCACATACTGGCACGCCATGGTTTCCCGCGCGGTGCCAAATTTACCACGCGTGCCAGTACGCCAACCTTTTCCAAGGACACACTATGACTCTAATTCTGGTCACTTCGAAGTTACTTTTCTATGAATATTCACTTCGATTGCACCCTTATGGCCCATCCAAGCTCAGTGTTGAACTATTCTTTAATACCAAACTGTAACGATCCCCTCAACCAACCTAAGGTCGGGGAATGCCACTCAATCTTTGACGCCAGTCGGTAACATTCCCAGCCATAAAGCCAGGACATTCTACTCTAGGAACATCTTTCATTCCCATACTGTGGAACATACAATAGCATACCTAGTAGTCAACTAAGCAATGCCACCTAAATTTACTTTTTTAAACTATGTGCAACTAAAACATATACACACAGCATGCTTGCGGAAGCTTTACATCTAACATAACAAACCATTACTTTTTGTAATATACGACTTTTATATTAAAATAACAGTAATTAACGATATGCATCATTTACAGGAAATTACCCATGTGCCCACAAGCAATCATAGTCACATATATGATAAAATCGTAACATGGACATGTAAATAACAAAACAACATATCCATATTTCATACAATTGGTACTTATCTTAGAAAGATTGTCACCAACTTCTTGCAGACCGTCCACGAACCCCCCAACCATAGATTGCACTATTCATCACTCTCAACAGTGAATCACCCTCAAGCTGGGATTGAAATCCACCCAGGGTAAAGGGATTCCTATCTAGGCTAAGGCTCATGGACAACATGAAAGACTCCATCTCAGGTTCTCACTCAACTAACAGCCTGCAGCCTCTCATTACCCACATGCATGTCCCACCCAAGGAAGTGTGCCCCTTCTCTTCTCAACAGTCCCTTGGCTGCCCCACTTCCCTTCTAGGGATTTGTTGGCAGCCAATTCACATTTTTCCATTGTATTATAAGCTGCCTACATCAATGTTTTGCGAACATCAATTTTTCGTCGCAATTTTCAAATAAACGACACTTTTATTTTTTCACATTTACCTTCGTTTTTGTTTTCACGACTGTAAGCATGAAAACTTGGTCTTTCAAAGTCGCATTATAATCATTATTGAACTATCGTTATCGATATGCCTATTGAGCTTACATTTTACTTATCATTATACAGTTGGCAAGACCTTTTGATCTGCACTCATTGGGCATTCTTTGACTGATTATGTATGTTCGTTTTCATTAATTTGCGATGCATTGGCAATTGGATTTACATGTTATTTGATCAAATTACTTTTCACATTGGTTTCATAAGATATATAGGTGTTATGGTTAAACCTTGATATATTTCATTGGATATGACACCTAGTTCAAAACGCATTGGTACCTCGCTTAAACTCTTGATATGAATTGTTACAACGCATGTCACATTGGTTAAACACTTGGTATTGATTTCAATTTGTATGGTTGGTTATAAAACTATGGCATAACTTTGATTGCGCATGTTGATTAATACACTTACCATTGGTTTCATTGGTCGGGAAAGTGACATGATTTTTAAAACTATACAATAGTGGGTTGAACAGCTATAAGCTGGCGGTTGTACCTTGGCAATAACTATTATGCATGGCAGAGATAAGCTCCACCACCTTCGCATGATGACATTAATACCTATCCCTTATCCATGTTTCACCTCTGTTATCTCGGGTAACCCTTCGTGCACTCTGCTCCTGTGTATGCTATGATCCAAACCCTGGCTCGTTCACCGTGTGCTCGGTTCCATGGAACAGGTGGTGCGAATCGAGCCAAATGGTAGCCAAGCCTTGCTACTGTTCGACAATGCCCGGAAAGACTTAGAGGATAACGGTTGGCTCACCTTCGTGCAGAGGTTTGAGGGTTTTAATCTATTTGTGGCACAGCAGTTCGCCCTGACATTTGATGGTTGTAGAGCCAAGGTGGGTGACATTCAGTTGGAAATAAGTGAAGAGTTCATTAGTTCTGCTACAGGGTCACCATCCTCGAGCCAGCGTTGGTTTAAAAAATCTAAGGTCGAGGAGGTGCCATGGCCGCCACTGTTCGTCTCGCGAAAGGTCATATCTTGTGACAGAGGTATGCCCATTTCCATGCTTAAACCACGATGGCATGACCTCTTGATAGTAGTTAAACAATTTGTGACCTGTGAGGGTCGATATGGACTCGTTTTTCTCTACCACCTGCGTTTGTTAATGAATTTTATAGGGTATCCATTGAATATGCCTTTCTATTTCCAGCGTAGCCTGTACAAAATGTCAAAAAGGTTTAAAAGGGACAAGGCCGATAGTAGCCTGTTCCACCATGGACTAATTAGACTTATCATTGTTCATCACTTAAGTCTCCACGGTGATAGTTGGCGAGATTTTATCGCTCGAAATGGTTTTGATGATACAGGCCCGGTCCAGGTTGACAAGCCTGTGATTAATGAAGCTAAGGTCGAGCCACCCATGCCCTTCCATGTCCTACTGCCCTCTCCTAAGTCTTCGATCGACCCTGATATTGACTTACCCGACGCTATAACTGAGAAGGTCGAGGCTATAAAAAATCCTGTGAGAAAAAAGGTTAGAGGTAACCCTACTGTTGGTGGCAAAGGAAAAAATAATGCTCGACTTATCTCGAGAATGGCTAGGAATAAGCCTAAACCTATTGTTGAGCAGAATCCCATAATCCTTAGTGAGGATTCAGACTCTGACATAGAACGCTTCCTAGCTAGTGAGTACCCTTACTCACAGGGTCTGTGCTCCGAGCCACATTATGACTTCATTTCCAATCTTTCCCCTTGCCTAAAGAATAATCCTAGCTACCCTGGGATCAAACTACCTAACGAAAACCTCAGCAATGTAACCAAACCCTCACCTGCACTTTCGAAGCTCGGATAGTCGTCCTGTGACCAATGTAATTTGTGGTTGGAACGATACTATATAGATGTTCCCCTACTTCAATCGAAAATCAAATCGCTGGAGAACCAAGTTGCAGTATTGACCAACCAAAGGAACACACTTCAAGCAACTGATAGGAAGCAGAGGACAACTGGTTCCATCATTTTTAAGAATGTTGAATCGGCTACAGCCGTTGTCAACTCCAAAATGTCATGATCAAGTTGTCTGCTTGTCATACAGGTATGAATTTTGATATCATTTTAGTTTTGTGAATGACCAGAATTAATATAATGATTTGAATTTGGTTTTCAAATAGCTCTGTCTATCATTCGAAATGGCTCTGTCATAATTTTTTTCATCCTGTACATTGTTTTCGCTTTGCTAAAAATAAATGAGGTTTCGATTTGGATACACGATTTGCTCATACCCAGTTTAGCCACTGATAGATTTTCATCGGATTTGATTCGTTTGTCTGTTAAGTTAACAAAATCGATGGTTTGCTTTCAATTGAATTTGTTTGTATCCAACTTGAACAGGAGGTTTTCATGCTAAATTTAGAGCACGATCATATTTTGATTTGGTATGATTTCATTGTAGTCGGATCACATCGACCCTAATTGAGTTTTAATGATTTGATTTTCGAAACGACTTAGTGAGTTTGGTTGTTACGATATTTTAATATGCTGTGTCATGAAATATTCTAAAACAGGAATACAACTCTGTTCGGCTTTGTTTGGAAAGGACGACTTTTTTTTTATGAAAACGATATTTTCATTTAAGCCTGTGCAAATGATATCCATGCACGAATCATGGAGCGGTTTTGATTCATAATAACTATGTTGAACCCCAACTGTTCGATTCGCTCTTATTTTGATTGGATTATTCCATATCTTAAGTTGGCAAGATTGTTTTATGAGTTGGATTCGTATTATAGATGTTGCTCTGTTTGATTTGCAAAGTGAATTGATCGACATTTGTTATCTCTGTCAAATCCGGTTATAATTCGTTTTGAAATGAACGGTTTCGTTCATTGTCAATCGAGTTTGTTTGCCCCAAATAGCAATAAAAAATGACCGAACTAATCTTACAGATCCTATTGATTGATCTCATTATGATCTCGTTTGTGAACGTTTACGCGCCAGTTTTGATTTAATTCTCTCATGGCATGGATCATTTGTTATACAGTTATGTCGATTTGAAAATGATATTGTTTGGATTCGATCGTGTTTCCTGTTGATGAGGCATCATAACAATTGCCTGTGATTTGTTTTAATTATATCGATTTCAATTTGATATGAAACGATTTCATTGTTGTTCGATATGATTTTGATCACCCGACTTTGTGGCAACAAACGAAACAGAGTACACGTATCTCTGTAGTCATTTGATTGATCTTGGTCTTGTTTGATTTCAAAATGGTATAACAATTTCAATTTGAATGATTTGTTTTCAAATAGCTATTGGATGTTAGTTGAATTTAATTCTTTAAAAGATTTGAGTTGATTTTAATGCTCATTCTGTGTCTTATTTAGACCAGCTACAGAATCACAAGATTTTGTAGCTAGTCTATAGAATTAGATTTTTTTTATCATTTTATTAATAAAATACCCTTCTAACTTGTCCATTTTGAACACCTTTCAGGTACATCCGAATTGCATTGGACATATTGGACAGTGTAGGATATATTTGTGTGATTTAGTTTTGTTTTAGGTTCCTAGTTTAGTCAGACTTGGGACATCTTCACAGATTTTATGTAAACAGTTTTGATAACTTCTACATGAATGTTTTACCCTGTAGAATACCTTTAAATACTTATTATTTTTTGTAATAAGGGGCATCCTCACTTGTGGGAGAACCAGGCTATGGATTTGTAATACAAACTGAGACAGGAGTTGATGTTTTTCTACAACTTTCGCTTTTCAATATATCAATCTTTTGTTTCAAGTTTATGCATGTCATTTGCAGTTGATTATAGACTACTTTAGCTATCATAGTCTATTGCAGAATGATGTGATTTAATTAATGTGATCCATATTTGATTTCTTTCATTATTTTAAAAATGCAGCAATTACTTTGTTCAGTCAATGAATGACAGATTTCTCTTCTTCATTAATTGAAGCATTTCATATAGATCTTTGCATATGGGTTTATCTAACTGTGAAGATTTTATAAATCATAAAATTGTTGTAATTTTTATGTCTTGTTTGTCCTGTAATTATATTGGAAGAGTACTGCAGCTTTCTATTACAAGGAGCGCCTGGATAATTCGGTGTGGGTTTCCTCCCTCTGATCAGCTAAGACAATCATCATACACAGGACAAACCTGGAGCGTTTCTCCAGGTCAATTTGTTATTTATTTTGTTTGTTAGTATAATATTAGTAGTTTAGTTAGATATAGGTTTAGTTAGATTTGTAGTTAGAATTAGTATATTAGTTGTTTAGTTTAGTTAGTTTTTGTTTTATTTCTGTTTATAAAATTATAAAATCAACAAAAAATATCTTTCTCTGTCTTAGGGCAGAATATAAATGAGTTTTTCAGGTTTTATTCAAATCTATAAATTGTAGATATTGTACATTTTGTGAATAAGTTATATTTCCGTTAGTAGTTAGATATTTAATTAGTTAGAGTTAGTATAGTATTATATAGTAGATTGTATATAGAATAGTTAGTTTAGTTTATTAGTTTGTTTTATTTATTTTTAGTTAGATTAGTTTAGTTTGTTTTAATAGTTAGTTTTAGTTAGATTAGTTAGTTTAGAGTAGTTTTTTTTTTGTTTTCTTAGGACTTAGATCGGCTAACAGAGCCGCTAAACCCGTCAGGGTGGTTCATACCAAACGGCTTGGGTTATTAGACAACCTCGAACCGGTTCCACTCTCCCAGTTGACGGACGATCAATTTTGCCCGTCAACAAATGGTGCTAGAAGGAGGGCCTGAATTTAATTAATGGCACGAGGCGGTCGCAAGACTCCTCCACCACCTAATCTCTCACCTATAGTGACTAGAAGACATTCAAACGATAATATTCCCCTTCAAACAGAAACCACATCAACCGACGATCCACAGATCACAGTTGAGCCAGCAACCCCTAATCCTACAGGTGGTGACATACAAGAGATTGTCCGCCAATCTCTTATAAAAACACATAGTTCCTTAGCCCGTTTGAGGAAACCAAACCGTCCGTGGGGCCAACCTTTGGATTTCTCTGATATCAGAGAGCAATTAGGAGACACTAGTCTCACTGTGAATCCTTCAGATCCAATCTCAAATCCTACTGCAGGAGGATCTGGGATACCTCCTTCACCACCTCCATCATCTCCTTCCTCGTCTGGAGGATATTCCTCTGACGAAGGCAATTCCCCTTCTTAGCCTTCCACACCCACTACACCAATGGCAAATTAGAACAACCCTGCTAGACCCTGGCTTGATCAGGATGCCGTAGCTGTACCTAGAGCTCAACACCCTCTACCTAAACACCCGGAGAAATGGCTTCCCAAGTTTGATCCTGACTCAAAACAGATCGTTGAAGATCACATTAAAAAGTTTATGTTAGCCATAAGACTCCGCAATGTCAAACATGAAGATGTTGTCTATAGGTTGTTCCCCTATACTTTTGAGGGTAATGCATCCACATGGTACTTTTCCCAACAACCCCATACCATCGTGTCTTGGGAAAAGTTCGAGTCATGCTTTTTGGAAAAGTTCAGAGATGGTAAACCTCCGGAAGTCCTAGTCATGGATCTTTCTAGCTTAAGAATGAACCCAAAAGAAAAATTTAAAGACTTTAATCAAAGATTCTTGACACTTAAAAAACTAATCCCTACGGATTCTATGTCTCTCGAGAGTCTTATAATAGCATACTACACTAAAGCTTTGCATCAAAGCATAGCTATTTGGGTTAAACGATCTAAGAAAGTGATGTTGTTAGAAGCCTTCGAGGAGGCCAGCCAGATTGAAAAAGACATACTTAGTCTTAAAGACTCTACTAGCAATGAAACTAAGACCAGTGCTTCTTCCAAAAAGAAGATCGAAATCCTCCCCAGACCCACTCAAAGTAAAACACAACCTGAAAGCTTTGATTTAGAAAACTTAACTAAAGTTGTTCAAAAACTGTCAAATCAAGTTATTGACTTGAAAAGGTCGACCGAAGAAGCTTCCTCGAGCAAAGCACCTTACAAAACCCCGTTCCAGAAGCCTTTTCCTACCAACTAACCTAATCCAACCACAGAAGGCCTAAATCTAGAAAGTCTACAATGCGCCCTTCAAACAATTCTAGAAGCCCAAGATAACTTGATGCCTCCTGAAATTCCTGAGGAGGTAGTTGAACAAGAAACAGTTCAAGAAGAAGAGTCTTCTCCAAACATTTTTGGACACTTCTCGGATAGCATCTTTCAAGCTAACTTCAAGACAGTACATCCCTATAATACCAGGAGTAAGACAACAAACAAACCTTCTTCCGAAAATACTACAACTTTGCCTCCAAAGCAATCTAAATCAGCTGAGACTAAAAAGAGTAATGTGAACCCCAACTTAGATTATGATGTAGTTGAATATCTTAAAAAGTTGAGATCTAACATTTATGTTTATGAGTTATTGAAGTTTCCATTTCTGCTACAAAAAATGTTACAGAATATCTCAGAGAATGGAAAAAATGGTAATTCTAATGGTAACAAGGTTGTGCAAAACAAAGCTCCCCAGAAGACTTCCACTAAAAACAATCCTGATCCCCAGGATAAAGGAAGCCTTCCTATAAGTAATGTAAATAATGTAAATAATGTAGATAAAATAGCTTTAGAAACTGCGAGTAAAAAGCCACAAGCTACTACTCTTAGTACTCGCAAAAATGTACCTCCATTCCTATTAACTTTCGAAATCTTTAATAGAAACGTGCAC
>SNQJ01S0088803.1:44972-59796 GCA_010110895.2 Picea sitchensis
AGCTACCAGTCTGAGGTATGGAATTTAATGAATAAATTTTCCACTTTCAATATAAATTCTATTCCTAGATTGAATAACTCTGAAGCAGATTTATTAGCTAATGTAGCTTCTAAACTTCTTCCTGCAGAAGGCTTGTCCCCAGACGCATTCTCCGTTGAGCTGGTGTTTCGGCCATCCATCCCCAACAACATCACGAACTGGAAAGTCTTTGATGATGATCAACAGATTATTAGTTTTCTGCACATGGAAGAAACCTTTCAAGGCGCAGTGATAGACGAACACACGCACGACGACAATTTGGGCGATTTCATGGTAATACCAGATCCGAGAACTCATGAATCTTCATCGGATATGGTAAACTCAATCCCTAAATCTGTAGTTAGATTAGAGAAGTTTTATGATTTTCAAGATAAATTTAAAAAGACAGTCAACTGTAAAACCAATAGTTCCTCGTTATCTTATGAAAAAGTAAACTTAGGAACTAAGGACAATCCGCAGTGCATTAATCTAGGGTTGGGATGTTCTCAACAAGAAAAAGTTGCATTTATTAAATTGTTCAAAGAATTCAAAGATGTCTTTGCATGGACGTATGATGACCTTAAAACTTTCAACCCTAACATCATACAGCATGTCATTCCGACAAAGCCCCAAACCTTACCCTTTCAACAAAAACTAAGGAAAATGCACCCCAAGCTCGAACCGACCGTTCAAAAAGGAATTAATCTAAAGTATTCTGCTAGCTATTACCCCCAGGGCAACGGATTGGCAGAATCAACAAACAAGAACTTAATTAAAATCATCAAGAGAACGGTGGTTGAAAATCACAAAAATTGGCACAATGCACTGCTAAACGCGTTATGGGCTGATAGGGTAACGCCAAAAGCTGTTGTAGGTAACTCCCCCTTTTTTCTCATTTATGGAAGAGAAGCAATTCTGCCACCTCACATTCTTCTTCCTTCACTTCAGTTGTCACAGAAAGTCCAAGAAGAAGATTGTCCCCCTTTGGAAAACCGAATTAACGCTTTGATGAAGCTAGAAGAGGTAAGAGCCCAAGCTAAACGTAAGTTAGATCAGCATCAACTATTGGTTAAAAGCTGGTTCGATTCTAATTCTGCTTCTGATAGGAATTTTGAAGAAGGTGATCTTGTCTTGAAGTGGGACAAAACACACGAGGGAAAAGGAGAGCACACAAAATTTCAAAATTTGTGGCTTGGACTGTTTTTAATTGCTGAAAAGTTGGGTCCCAGTTCCTTTCGATTGCAAAATCTTGAAGGGCAGCTTGACACCTACCCGGTGAATGGCCAAGCCTTGAAAAGATACTTTGCTTGATAACTACCCTTGTATATCATGTACATATTTTGCTTTTGTTTGCTTTTTCGTTTTTCTTTTTGTTTTTTATTTGAATTTATCAGTTTGTGTTTTTGGAAATACACATACCTGTACACTGAGCTATTCAAACAAAGACAATAGAAAATTCCTTCGCTAAAATAACTGCTAAGAAAAAGGTATAAACATCAATGGTATATTTATGAAATTTATATCTATGTTGGAAAAGTCTGTTGTTTGAAAGAAGATGATTGATTTCGATCTCTGAGTAAAGCTTGTCATGATCATCTATTATCTTTTTACGTTGTCCCTATTCTGTAAAGGAATGACTCAGAAGATGTCTCCCTGTCGTAGAAAGTTGTTTTTGTAAATAAAACATCTCTAGATCTAAATAAAGGACAGTTCTAAAAAATTCTGATGAGGTCTGAAAAAATATGTTAAAATATCATGATTTTCAGCGCCACCCCGCTCGACTATGTATCTATAAAAAACAAAACAAAATAAATTATTAATCGAGCTGTGGGAAGTGCTTGTAAACCCGTCGGGATGCTGAACAGGTCTGCTGGTAGCGGGTAAATACATGCATGGCGCCAAGACAACTTTGTCGGGGTACTGAACAGGCCCGCTGGCAGCGAATCAATGTCGGGTATATGAAAGTTTGCAAATAAAAAAAAAACCTCCTTAATGTCCTTTATTCTGATCTAGAACTTCTTGACAGGATACAGATGTCAGAGTGTGTTAAATGGAAACCCTATCGAGGCTATGGACGCATGCTGGCGGTAGTGGATCTATCAACAGTATTGGAGATTTTATCTTTAATATCATGACTCGCTTGTCTTAAGACTGTTATATGTTTTCATCTTTTAAAACACTGCTGGAATAGTTGGTTAATGATGATGTTTATATGATTTTCTGGTTGTTGTTTTTGAGTTGGAATTATCTTTGTTGTCCTAATGTGAATTTGTTCCCTTTGGCAGAGATACCTGCTTCTACCAGTGTGTCGCCATTGTTGGCAGCCAATTCACATTTTTCCATTGTCTTATAAGCTGCCTACACCAATGTTTTACGAACATCAATTTTTCATCGCAATTTTCAAATAAACGAAACTTTTATTTTTGCACATTTACCTTCGTTTTTGTTTTCACGACTGTAAGCATGAAAAATTGGTCTTTTGAATTCGCATCAGAATCATTATTGAACTTTTGTTATCGATATGCCTATTGAGCTTACATTTTACTTATCATTATACAGTTGGCAAGACCTTTTGATCTACACTCATTGGGCATTCTTTAACTGATTATGTATGTTCGTTTTCATTAATTTGCGATGCATTGGCAATTGGATTTACATGTTATTTGATCAAATTACTTTGCACATTGGTTTCATAAGATATATAGGTGTTATGGTTAAACCTTGATATATTTCATTGGATATGACACCTAGTTCAAAATGCATTGGTACCTCGCTTAAACTCTTGATATGAATTGTTACAACGCATGTCACATTGGTTAAACACTTGGTATTGATTTCAATTTGTATGGTTGGTTATAAAACTATGGCATAACTTTGATTTCACGCGTTGATTAATACACTTACCATTGGTTTCATTGGTCGGGCAAGTGACATGATTTTTAAAACTATACAATAATGGGTTGAACAGCTATAAGCCGGCGGTTGTACCTTGGCAATAACTATTATGCATGGCAGAGATAAGCTCCACCACCTTCGCACGATGACGTTAATACCTATCCCTTATCCCTGTTTCACCTCTGTTAGCTCGGGTAACCCTTCGTGCACTATGCTCCTGTGTATGCTATGATCCAAACCCTGGCTCGTTCACCGTGTGCTCGGTTCCATGGCACTGGTGGTGCGAATCGAGTCGAACGATATCCAAGCCTTGCTACTGTTCGACAATGCCCGGAAAGACTTAGAGGATAATGGTTGGCTCACCTTCGTGTAGAGGTTTGAGGGTTTTAATCTATTTGTGGCACCACAGTTCACCCTGACTTTTGATGGCTGTAGAGCCAAGTTGGGTGACATTCAGTTGGAAATCAGTGAAGAGTTCATTAGTTCTGCTACAGGGTTACCATCCTCGGGCTAGCGTTGTTTTAAAAATTCTAAGGTCGAGGAGGTGCCATGGCCGCTACTGTTCATCTCGCGAAAGGTCAAATCTTGTGACAGAGGTATGCCCATTTCCATGCTTAAACCACGATGGCATGACCTCTTGATAGTAGTTAAATAATTTGTGACCTATGAGGGTCGATATGGACTCGTTTTTCTCTACCACCTGCGTTTTTTAATGAATTTTATAGGGTATCCATTGAATATGCCTTTCAATTTCCAGCGTAGCCTATAAAAAATGTCAAAAAGGTTTAAAAGGGAGAAGGCCGATAGTAGCCTGTTCCACCATGGACTAATTAGACTTATCATTGTTCATCACTTAAGTCTCCATGGTGATAATTGGCAAGATTTTATCGCTCGAAATGGTTTTGATGATACAAACCCGGTCCAGGTTGACACGCCTATGATTAATGAAGCTAAGGTCGGGCCACCTGTGCCCTTCCATGTCCTACTGCCCTCTCCTAAGCCTTCAATTGACCCTGATATTGACTTACCCGACGCTATAACTGAGAAGGTCGAGGCTATAAAAAATCCTGTGAGAAAAAAGGTTAGAGGTAACCCTACTGTTGGTGGCAAAGGAAAAAAAAATGCTCGGCTTATCTCGAGAATGGCTAGGAATAAGCCTAAACCTCATGTTGAGCAGAAGCCCATAGTCCTTAGTGAGGATTCAGACTCTGACATAGAACGCTTCCTAGCTAGTGAGTACCCTTACTCATAGGGTCTGTGCTCCGAGCCACCTTATGACTTTGTTTCCAATCTTCCCCCTTGCCTAAAGAATAATCCTAGCTACCCTAGGATAAAAATACCTAACGAAACCCTCGGCAATGTAACCAAACCCTCACCTGCACTTTTGAAGCTCGGACAGTCGTCCTGTGACCAATGTGATTTGTGGTTGGAACGATACTATATAGACATTCCCCTACTTCAATCAAAAATCAAATCGTTGGAGAACCAAGTTGCAGTATTGACCAGCCAAAGGGACACGCTTCAAGCAACTAATAGGAAGTAGAGGAAAATTGGTTCCATCATTTTTAAGAATGTTGAATCGGCTACAGCCGTTGTCAACTCCAAAATGCCATGATCAAGATGTCTACTCGTCATACAGGTATGAATTTTGATATCATTTTAGTTTTTTGAATGACCAGGATTAATATAATGATTTGAATTTGGTTTTCAAATAGCTCTGTCTATCATTCGAAATGGCTCTTTAATAATGTTGTTCATCCTATACATTGTTTTCTCTTTGCTAAAAATAAATGAGGTTTCGATTTGGATACACGATTTGCTCATACCCAGTTTAGCCACTGATAGATTTTCATCAGATTTGATTCGTTTGTCTGTTAAGTTAACAAAATCGATGGTTTTCTTTCAATTGAATTTGTTTGTATCCAACTTGAACAGGAGGTTTTCATGCTAAATTTAGAGCACGGTCATATTTTGATTGGGTATGATTTCGTTGTAGTCGGATCACATCGACCCTAATTGAGTTTTGATTATTTGATTTTCGAAACGATTTCGTGAGTTTGGTTGTTATGATCTTTCAATATGTTGTGTCATGAAATATTCTAAAATAGGAATACAACTCTGTTCGGCTTTGTTTGGAAAGGACGACTCTGTTTTTATGAAAATGATGTTTTCATTTAAGCCTGTGCAAATGATATCCACACACGAATCATGGAGCAGTTTTGATTCATAATAACTATGTTGAACCCAACTGTTCGATTCGCTCTTATTTTGATTGGATTATTCCATATCTTGAGTTGGCAAGATTGTTTTATGATTTGGATTTGTATTATAGATGTTGCTCTGTTTGATTTGCAAAACGAATTGATCGACATTTGTTATCTCTGTCAAATCCGGTTATAATTCGTTTTGAAATGAACGGTTTCGTTCATTGTCAATCGAGTTTGTTTGCCCCAAATAGAAATAACAAACGATCGAACTAATCTTACAGATCATGTTGATTGATCTCATTATGATCTCGTTTGTGAACGTTTACGCACCAGTTTTGATTTAATTCGCTCATGGCATGGATCGTTTGTTATGCAGTTATGTCGATTTGAAAATGATCTTGTTTGGATTCGATCGTGTTTCCTGTTGATGAGGCAGCATAACAATTTCCTGTGATTTGTTTTAATTATATCGATTTCAATTTGATATGAAATGATTTCATTAGTGTTCTATATGATTTTGATTGGATGTTAGTTGAATTTAATTCTTTAAAAGATTTGAGTTGATTTTAATGTTGAATCTGTGTCTTATTTAGACCAGCTACAGAATCGCAAGATTCTGTAGGTAGTCTATAGAATTAGATTTTTTTTATCATTTTATTAATAAAATACACTTCTAACTTGTCCATTTTGAACACCTTTCAGGTACATCCGAATTGCATTGGACATACTGGACAGCCTAGGAGATATTTGTGTGATTTAGTTTTGTTTTAGGTTCCTAGTTTAGTCAGACTTGGGACATCTTCCCAGATTTTATGTAAACAGTTTTGATAACTTCTACAGGAATGTTTTACCCTATAGAAGACCTTTAAATACTTATTATTTTTTGTAATAAGGGGCATCCTCACTTGTGGGAGAACCAGGCTATGGATTTCTAATACAAACTGAGACAGGAGTTGATGTTTTGCTACAGCTTTCGCTTTTCAATATATCAATCTTTTGTTTCGAGTTTATGCATGTCATTTGCAGTTGATTATAGACTACTTTAGCTATCATAGTCTATTGCAGAATGATGTGATTTAATTAATATGATCCATATCTGATTTCTTTCATTATTTTAAAAATACAACAATTACTTTGTTCAGTCAATGAATGACAGATTTCTCTTCTTCATTAATTGAAGCATTTTGTATAGATCTTTGCATACGGGTTTATCTAACTGTGAAGATTTTATAAATCATAAAATTGTTGTAATTTTTATGTCTTGTTTGTCCTGTAATTATATTGGAAGAGTACTGCAACTTTCTGTTACAAGGAGCGCCTGGATAATTCGGTGCGGGTTTCCTCCCTCTGATCAGCTAAGACAATCATCATACACAGGACAAACCTGGAGCGTTTCTCCAGGTCAGTTTATTATTTATTTTGTTTGTTAGTATAATATTAGTAGTTTAGTTAGATATAGGTTTAGTTGGATTTGTAGTTAGAATTAGTATATTAGTTGTTTAGTTTAGTTAGTTTTTGTTTTATTTCTGTTCATAAAATTATAAAATCAACAAAAAATATCTTTCTCTGTCTTAGGGCAGAATATAAATGAGTTTTTCAAGTTTTATTCAAATCTGTAAATTGTAGATATTGTACATTTTGTGAATAAGTTATATTTCCGTTAGTAGTTAGATATTTAATTAGTTAGAGTTAGTATAGTATTAGATAGTAGATTGTATATAGAATAGTTAGTTTAGTTTATTAGTTTGTTTTATTTCTTTTTAGTTAGATTAGTTTAGTTTGTTTTAATAGTTAGTTTTAGTTAGATTAGTTAGTTTAGAGTAGTTTTTTTTTTTGTTTTCTTAGGACTTAGATCGGCTAACGGAGCCGCTAAACCCGTCAGGGTGGTTCATACCAAACGGCTTGGGTTATTAGACAACCCCGGACCGGTTCCACTCTCCCAGTTGACGGACAGTCAATTTCGCCTGTCAAAAGGCTTCAGCAACAGACTGGACCGGAAGTCTCATAGCATTGTAGCTACAGTTTAGCACCAACGGAAATCAACCCCGGCAATTCTCTCGCCCAGAGAACTACTCACGGGCCTAACAACTTGCTTCTTCAATCCTGCTCCAAGCTAACCAGGTACACCAACCAAAAGGGATGGGGAAACAGGTTTCGAAAAGGTGGAATGGCTGTCTCAAGGATAACAGAATGTATGAGTGAAATCGTCATGGAGTCATTGACTGGATAACTCAATGTTTTTTGGATTATTGTGAGCTCTTTTCCCAAACAATGGTCAGCCTGATGGTTTTTCCCTTCCCCCCCTTGTGTTCGTCCCCCCTCTGTGAGAGCGATCCCCTCAGCTAAGTTTCCCCACGATATCAATGCATGTCTCCAACTTGACACTTGTCATATCAGAAGTTACTTTTATCCACTTGTCCTCAACTTTAGAACTTAGGATAAAATTATCCATACTTTATGTTTTGGGAAATATTAATATAATATTCCCTTGACTTTTGGTCCTCCCTTTCCCTAACTGGTCAAGTTCAGTCCCACATCTCTTTATCATGGTCGGTATACGCACAATGATGTATTTTATATCAATCATGAGTTCATGTACAAAGTAGGGGCATTGGCCCTTTAACCTCTAGGAACATTGGCCTAATTCCAAGACATAAGCATTCTGGCTTATAATACTGGCTCAGCAGCCTATAATGCATATTATATACACAAAGGTTTGTTGACCTTAATATTGCACGCACTTAGTTACTGCGCACTGTATCCTTTATCTCTAAGGTTGTGTGCACCTTAGTTACTGTGCACAGTATTCAGAAATGTGCACATTACATCCCTTTACTGTGTGGTATATGCACGCACCATGCCATGACAGGTGTATTACAAAATAATGTCTAAACATCTCACCAGCTTAAATATACTTGTATTATATTTAATTTTGGGTTCAGCCAAGGGATATTACAAAGAAGATGCAATATTTATTTGAACTTTGATTGGGAAGCATGACCATGGAAGAATATGAAAATAAATTATTTGGATTGCTTAAGTATGTGGGGTTTATAAAGGATGAGAAGGTAAAGATACAAATATTTTTGAGTGGAATTCCATCCTTTTATAAAGAGAAGACTCAATATGATGAGCCTAGGACTTTGATAGAGACCACTAGGAAGGCTAAGTACCTGTATGAGAAAGGCAAGGGTAAAGAATCCATGGAAAAATATTGGAAGGATAAGAAGAAGGAAAAACTTGATCAGAGGAGAAAGGGATTCAAACCTCCTTTCAACAGGAATAACCCTAATAAAAATCAGCAAGATTAGTTTTCTAAGAATGAATTCAAGAAATAAGACTCCTTGGGAAAAAGGGGAAGACCACCAATCCAATGTTGGGGATGTAAAGAATACCACATGTACAAGGATTTCCCTCACAGAGGAGATAAAATGAATACTATGCACAATATCCAAGAAGCCTCTACAGTAGAAGGGATGGGAAGGAACATTCCAGGGATATATGAAACCTTAGAAGATCGACAAGGAGAGTACCAATCCAGTATAATTGAAGTGGAATGTAAGTTCTTTAATCATATTATTGTTATTTTAATTAATGCAGGAGCAAGCCATTGTTACATTGATCCTAAAATAGTGGATACATTACATTTGGAGAAAAGTAAGTTTGAGGAATAAACATTGGTTCAACTAACCACTCGAACCAAAAGAAGGATCAATGAGGTTGTTAGAAGTTGTTCAATAAATCTGAATGGAGTGAGTAGTAATGTTGATATGAATAGCATCCCATTAGTATATTATGATATCCTAATTGGAATGGATTGGTTAGACAAGCACCATGCTGCCCTAGATTGTTATAAAAATACATTTACATGTCTTTATGGAGAAGGGAAATAGAGCACTATGAAAGGAATTCCAAGACATATTTCTATAAGGGAGATTTAAACCTTACCATTGAAGAGATATTTCGGGAAAGGATGGAAATTGTATGAAACTCATGTGGAGGAGATAGAAAACACAAAAGGGCCAATCCTTGAAGATTGTTCAGTATTGCAAGAGTTTGAAGATGTATTCCAATAAATACCAGGATTTTCACCAAAGAGGAAAATATATTTCTCTACTTATTTAGTACCATGTGGTGCCCCAATATCAAAAACACCTTACAAAATGAGTACACTATAATTAAAATAATTACAAATGCAGTTGAAAGAATTGTTGAAGAAAGGGTACATACACCCAAGTGTTTCCCCTTGGGGAGCACCAATACTCTTTGCCAAAAATAAGGATGGAACATTGAGGTTGTGTATTGACTTTAGACAGGTGAATAAATCCACTGTGAAGAAAAAATACCCTCTACCCAGAATTGATGACCTATTTGATCAACTAAGAGGAGAAAATATATTTTCAAAGATAGACTTGAGATTAAGATACCATCAGGTAATAATCAAGGAAGAAGACATCAGTAATACAACCTTTAGAACCAGGTATGGACATTATGAATTTGTAGTGGTTCCATTTGGACTGACCAATGCACCTGTTTTATTTATGTGCTTAATGAATGGAATATTCAGAGACTATCTGGATAAGTTTTTCATTGTGTTCTTGGATGACATACTTATTTATTCTAAGTCTGAGGAAGAGAATGAACATCACTTGAGGTTGGTGTTGAAGTGTTAAGGGAACATAAACTTTATGTCAAGCTTAGTAAGTGTTCTTTTTACCAAGAACAAATCCATTACTTGGGACACATTATTTCAGTAGAAGGTATATATAACAGTAGATCCTAAGAATATCAAATCCATTAGAGTATCTCCAGAACCAAGAAATGTTTCAGAAGCCATATCTTTCATGGGATGAGATGGATACTACAGTATATTTATAGAAGGTTTATTTAAAATTTCTCATCCCATCACTTCCTTACAAAATAAGGGAATCGAATTTGAATGGACAAAAAAGTGTGAAGAGAATTTTAATTTGTTAAAGGAATTACTTACCAGTGCACCTATTTTAAATATTGTTGACCCAAATGAGAATTTTGTGGTATGTTCAAATGCATGCAAGGAAGGACTTGGTGTAGTCCTCACTCAAAGTGGGCATGCCATTAGTTATGAGTCTCGAAAGCTCAAAGAACATGAGAGGAATTATGCCACACATGATTTGGAGCTTGTTGTCATAGTTCATGCATTGAATATGTGGAGGAATTATCTCATGGGAAAGAGATTTGAACTAAGGATAGACCATGGTGGTATGAAATATTTTTTTGAACGACCAACTTTGAATTCTAGGAAGACAAGATGGTTGGAATGTTAAAGTGAGTATGAATTTGAAATCAAGAATATCAAATGGAAAGAAAACAAATATGTTGATGTAGTCGACAGAAGAGTACATCTCATGCATGCTACAACTATTAGTAT
Source organism: Picea sitchensis (assembly GCA_010110895.2). Taxonomy (NCBI): domain Eukaryota; kingdom Viridiplantae; phylum Streptophyta; class Pinopsida; order Pinales; family Pinaceae; genus Picea; species Picea sitchensis. Next base: position 55,503 of record SNQJ01S0088803.1, read on the forward strand.
ACATCAGTTAGATTTGAAGAGAGGAATTTTAGATGTTTTTGTTACAGATCAACATTAACTACAAGTAAAATAAAGTTTACAGCAGGAAAATGTACAACATAAAATTAAAGAGTATGAGATTAAGGAAGATGGATTACTTATGCATACGAATAGAATTTATGTTTCTAGTTCCAGAGAACTTAGGAATTTGGTATTAAAAGAGATGCATAATGTTCCACATGTCAGACATCCCAGTTACCAGAAAACAATTGCAGCAGTAAGAAGTCAATTATTTTGGCTAGTAATGAAGAAGGATGTTGATTATTACATTGCCAGATGTATGGAATGCCAAAGAGTCAAGGTTGAGCATAGACACCCAATGGGTTTTCTACAACGATTGCCAATTACAAAGAAGAAATGGGAGGTGGAACCCATTGATTTTATAACTAAGTTTCCCAGGACAACAAGGAAACATGATTCAATAATAGTAGTGGTTGATAAATTAACAAAGCTTTCTCATTTTGTTCGTATAAAGATGACTCATACAACAATTAATATTGTAGAAATTTACATGAGGGAAATTGCTAGGTTGCATGGGATGCCTAAGGAAATTGTCTTAGACAGAGATACTAAGTTTACTTTAAATTTTTGGAGGGGATTATTTAAAGGATTTGATACAAATATGAACTTCAGCACAACATACCATCCACAGTCAGATGGGAAGACAGAGAGAGCCAACCTAGTGAATGAGGACATGTTGATAATGTACATGATGGAGGTAATTAACATCCCTTTAACATATATAATTAGATCATCAAGATAGATATGAATATTGATCAATTCATCAAGATTTATTTGTATAGGTCCTTTAAAGGTGGTACTTGCATTAGGTAAGACAGAAAGAATATGTTCATAAGTCATAGTACCCCAATTAGTGATAAAGGTGGTTTTGTAATCATCTGCCCCTTTTACCTTGATTTGATTGTAACTGAAAAAAACATTAAGTAAGGGCATCATCTGTGACCCTGCGACTTGCTGCAAAATCATTTCTATGTTAGGGAGAGGGGAAAAACCTTTCATAATATCCCGCTTAATTGTGCGAAAATCAAAGAAAAATCTTGTATGTTTAGTGTCTTTCCAGACATGGACCAAATTTGAAACCCATTCATAATACTTGACTGGAAAGATGATACCAGCCTTCAATATTTTTTCCAATCCTTTCCGATAGTTTCTTCCAGTGTAGGGTTGATAGGTCTTTGTTTTTGCCTAACTGGTTTTATGCATTCCTTGATGGGGATGGCATGTTGTATAAGACTGGGATCAAAACCATGAATATCCTCATAAGACCAAGAAAAAACATCTTGAAATCCACCAAGTAGCTTGGAAAACTTCATTTTCTCTTCATCAAAACATTGGGCACCTATTTTAATGTTCTTTGGAGACTCGGGTGTCCCAATGTTCAAGGAGATGGTTTCACCCACCTTCCTTTTCGACTCCTCTTCTTTTTGTCTCTCTTTATTGCATACATCACTCGATGAAAACAAACTCTCTAAAGGATTCAAGCCCTTAGGAATCTTGTTATATTCTATGGATATAATTTCCTTTGGCTTATAAGTTTCATTTTGAATGAAATCACAGATGTTATCATCGCTAGGGAAGACTTGCCAAGATTCTATACAATCAGGTCTGTGCGACAGAAGTTGTCGATTAGGAGAGGCTGCAAAAGAAGCTAACCGATAAACCATTGAGTTTAACTCCCTCTTAAAATGAGTGATGTTGAAAGATAATAGGTTTGAGATAAGTGCCCAAACAGTTTGGGTGTATCAGGTCTGTGAGGCAGAAGTTGTCGATTAGGAGAGGCTGCAAAAATAGCTAACCGACCAACCATTGAGTTTAAATCCTTCTTAACATGAGTGATGTTGAAAGATAATAGGTTTGAGATAAGTGCCCAAACAATTTGGGTGTATCGTTTCGTCAACTTATTGCTAGGAGAGTATATCTTACGTACAAGGTTCACAACAAGCTGAAAATCCCCAAAAAATGAAAGGTGACCACAACCAATATTATAGGCATTTTCAATGCCTAATAATAAATCTTTGAATTTAGTGACATTGTTTGTGCAAGTAAACTCCAACCTATAAGAAAAGTTATGGATTTTTCCTATAGGAGAAATCAAGATAATGCCAGCTCTGTTACCTTCATTAGAGAAAGAACCATCAAAGTGCATGTGCCACATACCATCATCTAAATCAATTTGTTCCAAGGGAATGTTGTCCTCCTCAACAAATATGGAATACACCCCTAGGTATTCTTCTATGTAGCTCACATTAGGTTGTGGGACACTCTCTATGTAAGGTGAAATCCTTCCCTGTATAAGGACTATAATTTTTTTACCATTCCGAGGAAAGGATAAGTGTGTCTCGTCGAGTGAGAGGTACCCACCCATCAAATCTTGCCAATCTCTTCCCAATATGATTGAGTAATTGCATATTGGCATATCAATTACTTGAATACTAAGGGTTGTCCTTATTTCAAGGTGTGTGCACAAAACTAAGGTAACATCTTTAATCTCGTCTATGGTTGTTTGTTGTAGACTATTATAAGAGAGCATGCTTCTGGCGTTTTCATTTGTACAAGACAAGCCTATCTCTTCCATAATAATATTTGACATCACACTTGGGCCTAAACTGCCATCAATGAGGCAACAATGTGCAATAATATCCATAATTTTTACATAAATATAAAAAGGGTGATTTTTTATAGGGTATCTAAAGTTATGTACACCTACTTTATTTACAAATGAATCCTCTTCATTTACCTCTTTAGAGAGGTTGTCTACAATGGAATCTTTTCCTTCCATGAATTATTTCAGATGCCTTTGTTGTTCAGGGATGGAAACCATGTCCAGAAGGGTTGCATCTGCTTTGATGTTGGCCAACTGATTCATAATACTGTATCTCGAAGAGGGGAGAGGGGGAGTTGTTTCTTGACTATTAGGAACCTTAGGAACCTGAACTGTAGTAGCTGGTGAAGATGAGCTTGGGCTAGAAGAATTGTGGGGAGGATCATATTTGACTTTGAGAATGTAGGATTTGTTCCTAGTATTGATGATCATGACATCCTCTGGCTCTGCAAAATATAGGACAGTGATGGTAGTTTCTGTTATTTTACCAAAGATATTATCTCTAGCACTCTTCCTTACCTCACATGTGGATTCCTCATGGTGTTCCTCACAAAATTTACACCAACTTAGAGGCAAGATAACTTTAGGCTGAAAATGATTTTCAATGGGGTTTCTAAAGGGGGGTGCAAAAGAGGATGAAGCTCCAGGGGTGAGAGGGGAGACATTTCCCTTTCGCTCATATGCTATCATATGATTATTCATATATTGTACAAGTTGTAGGAGGGCAGACATGTCTGTCTATTTAACAGATTCTCCCTGCGGGAGACCTGTTCTTTCAAGCTATTCTTCATACTCTAAACAAGTATGCAGAGAGGAACCAAGATTATCAATGGAATTTTCCTCAAGCGTATGACGGTAGGGGGAAGGTAATTCATTGTAGTAATGCATGAAATCGACTTGGTTATGAGGTCAAATAAGTTCGGGGATTTGATTGTATAACTTAGTGAAACACAAGTTGAAGGACTTGATGGTCTCGCCATCCTTATAGATGATGTTATTGTATTCATGTAACTTCTCGATTGAGCTTTTAGATTTCCCATAAGTGGATCTGAAACAATAGATTAACTCCTCCCAAGTAGACAAAATATTAGGAGGAAGGTCAAAGAAATTAGTTGCAGCCTTTCCTTCCAAGGAATTGACGAATAAGTGCTTGCAAGTATCGTTGTTGTTATCACTGAAATTTCGTCCGCACATGGCGACAAGAAATCAACATCGTCAAATAGTAATGAAGTCATTCATGGCACTGAATTAAGTTCATAGCATTCCAGAAAGGTCAAAAACTATACAAAGCAACCAAAAATTGAAGGGCGCTTTACAGAAGTTGGGTGTGCACGCATATGCGCGGAACAGGAACGTACCATGCGCGCACGACGCGTGGTTGTTGGTGCAAAAACCCGCGCACCTGCTAAACGGCGCATTTATTGAATTGGTCGGCCTCCCAACCACTTATGGATCAGCTCCCAAGCCGATTTGACCTTCAAATCTGAGATGAATCTGCATGGTAGGTTGGTCAAAGACCTAATGAAGCCCTAAAGAGCCCCTTTTCACACTTTAAAGGAGTTACATAATCACCCAATGCAATGCTATAAAAAGCCATGAAGAAACATCATTTTCTCAAGGAATTTCATGTAA
>SNQJ01S0088804.1:0-33371 GCA_010110895.2 Picea sitchensis
TTCAGATCAAGAGAGTTTGAAAGATTTGTTTGAACATCAAAGACTCAACGTTGTAGCTTAAGACCAGTGCCTTGGGTATTATGGAGTCAAGGAGTAAGGCTAATGGCTTGGGAGAATCTAAATCTAAGGACGAGAGAGTTAGGATTGATGGTGTTGCTATGGCAAGGCCACCAAGTCAAAACCCTAAGGGGAGGAGGCTCATTCCGGTGTAGCTAAAGCTAGGCCTCATGCTCCTCCCTCTTTCCTTAGAACTCTTTGGCAAAACGGCTACCTTTAAAATATAAGTCTAGGGCTGAAAAGTGTTGCTTGGGGACAAGGTTTTTCAAACCCTAAGAGTCCAAACCCTAGGTGTAAACTCAATTAGGCCTAGGACGTCCTCTTTTTTCAACTTATAACCAAAACTAACTCAGAAAAAAGAATGGCTAGTGTAGCTATGGCTAGGCTAAACCTTCTTTAATCAATGGCTAAACAACTTTTTGTCATGGGGACATGAAGCCACGACCTACTTGTGTGTTGGCTCCCTAGGGTTTCAATGATTAAGCAAATAACAACAATGTAACCATGAAACCAAGCAATTCTACCTATAACCATTCAATAAAGAAGTTTTGCATGCAAAATTTACTTACAAATCCATGAAGAGCATAATCAAACCCTAGTTGTAAACCTTCCAATGACAAAAACACCATATGCATGCCAAAAATAATCCTCCTCAAGTGTAGAGCCTCACTCCAAGAGCAAAATATCAAGACAAAAGATAAAAAGTCACTCTCTCCAAGAGAGCAAGTTATATTATGTCCAAATGAGGGTAAGCGTCTCCAATATATATGATCTCTATGACCTTTAATTAACAATTAGGTCAATAAAAACAACCGACAAGGCTGACTTTACGTTTCAATTTTTTGTCACATTACATGCTAAAAAAAATGCCAAAAAGTGAGCCAAAATGAAGTGGCCCTTTAGGAGCATAATCATCATCGACAAGCCCGGGCGATTGGCCCTCTGGGGCTCTGCAAGCTACTATGTGTGCTAAAGCAAGCCCGGCCTGCTTGACGATCCGACTAGTCTGGGTGGCGTCCTATCCATCAAGGCCATCATCCCATCTCTGTGGGGTTAGTCCCCATGGGGTCAATCTCTGCCAAGCGATCTGATGAGGCATCCTTTCTTCTTCATCTGAGGGGAGCCGTCACAACTGCAATCTCCCTCTGCCATCCTAGCAACCATCGATGGGCTCTTCATCCCCATGGAGGTCGAGTTAATCATCTCCCCATGTACCCGATCCTCACGGTACACAATCATTTGGGCATGGTCACGCATCAAAGACCTACACTCCCTCCATGAATCATCCCAGGTCTAGACATCATAACAATGTAAATCATATCTCATCATTAATTTATCAAACATATGCATGAAATCCTAACAAATCATCTAAGAGCTCAAAGACATTACCACATATCTACTATACAAAGTCAAGAGCAGAGAACAACCTATTGGGCTAATACCCTGAGAGATGGAAAGTTTCCTCAAGGATCATTCAAGCCATGTGTGTAATAGAGATGATATGGTTTAGGGATGTCCGGTCATAATCAGACCAAGGGCTGATGTTGTCTATGGGTGCATTTGTAGGAGGCTGAGGTTATTTGCCAAATCATGGATGCATTTTTTCAAGCCCTTTTGCCTTATCTTTCTTTTTTATTGTTTTTTACTACAAAATTAGATGAAGAGGACCTGCCTTGGCTTGGTGGCGAGTGGCAGTTACTCACTATTATCTTCGCAGAAATGAGAAGGTGGCTCGTGATGAGACCCCCTTTCCTTTGGCCATGCTGTAAAGGTCAGCATACAGTTTGGTGGCCAGGATGGTGTGTCATCATCTTGCTAAATACTTATGAACATGAAATGGAGTGCGATGATGATGGACCTCCCATCCTCTTGGCTCTTGCATTTATTTATTGTATCATTTTCTTAGGGTCCCTTAGTTTCTTATCGAGAGGCTTTTTATTGCCTTCTTGGGATCCCCAGGCGAAGCATCTCTAGGTTTTCTTTCCTATGGCTTTTTATCTTTGCAGTACTTTACCCAGGACGTAGCCCTTCCTTCCCACAAGACAAGATGTACCTTGGAAGGTCATCCTAATGGCAGAACTAGGGGAATGGGATGGATGGCCCAGGGGTATAAGATGAAAAAGTGATAAGATGGTGGGAGGCGGGGCGATGACTCTGATCCCCTTGGTGGCACCAACCCATGAATACCGACCGCTAAGTTGCCCCATCAATCACCCCAACAATGGTCAAATTAGTTAGTGGCAAGATCCAAGCAGGTCATCACGATGAAAGAAACCTAATGCATATATAAGAAGGTTATAATGATCCAAATGACACATACCATGATACCTGGATGATGCACTCATGGAGCAGAGCCTCTACAGTGCAGAAACCCATGTCGGTGATGATGGGAAAACATCACTGGCAGAAGCAGGACAAAGGCTGGCTGAGAAAAAGAAAGATGGGTCCTCCGGGGCCATGCTCAAGTCCTCTGCTCTCGGTACTCCATGTCACAGGACCATGTGGGCCTCAGACATGATCTCCCTGGATATCCCTGAATGCTCCGGGATAACAGGGCCCTCCTCTTTTGACTAGTGTGCCCTTCTAGGATGGTTATCCATCCTATCTAATGTTTACACCTCACCCTCTCATTAATCCACTACCAAAACCCTAGCTAGGGCGCTCTCTCTTAGAGATTTGTGCTCTGGCTCTCAAACCAACACTTGGCATTCATCCAAGTGCCTTCTCTTGACCTCTAGAGAGGTATAAAGAGAAGCCTTCCTCTCTCTTTTACTTACCAATCTTTGTTATGGAGTTATGCTGAAATCTCTCATGCTTCCATCTTCTCTTATACATTTTGCCATCCATTCATTGCTCTTGGGAGTCTAGTAGCAAACTAGTGGCTACAACACTCATATTTTGGTAATGAGAAAAAACTTTGGAGGATCATTGGTGCATCTTTTGAGTATTCTTTTATCCATACATGGTGATATTGCTTGCTTATTGTTTATGTGTTCTTGGTAATAGATCTTGAGTTGAAGTGTTTTGCTTGGGTAAGATAGCTTTTAGTATTCTTGTTATCTTATGATTCATTTTGAATAGCTTAGGATTTGCAAGTATTTAGTTCTAGGTTGATTCAAGATATCTATCTATTCCATGTTTCACTAAGTTTTTAGATCACATCAAGGTTTCATTTGGGATAGCATCGAAGGGGATCCTACCATGAGGCTTTTTCTTACCTCCTTATCTCTTTGTCTTGTTCCATAGAAATTTCTGCATCCATTTCCATGTTTTTTAACTTGTAACTAGCCTTAGAGATCAAAATCAATTTTATATTTCATATTTGTTTGTAAACATTCTGTGTAAAAGCAATTTTAAATCATATTGGTGTTTTTGCGGCATTTCCAGCAAGCTTTTGTGTTGTTTTTTTCTCGGGTTAGTGGCAGTTGAAGGTGTATGTTGTCAAAAGAAAGCACTAGAACTTCCCAAAACCTTCTTCTTGGTTTGGTAACAATTTCTCCTTCTCTATCTTTCTAATTCCTAAGTTTTTTCAATATTTCTCATTCTTTTTGGGCCTAAATCTAAATCTAACTTAGTTAGTTTTCCTTATTCTTTAAATTAGTTTATTCTTTTGTCCACAACATTGTTAGCTTAGTTTTTATTTCATTTCATTAATTTGTTATAATCTAAGCTATCCTCTTTCAGTAATATTGGAGGCTTGCCACCACCTTGGCCATTACTGAAGTGGTGTTCCTTTTCAAGTTTTATTCATTTACTTTAAAATCCAATATAATAATCATAAGTATTAATAGTGCTAAGATGAACACTACGCTTTGGCGATGGAGCCGAGGAGCGGTCTATCCTCCTAGAGAGGACATAAGACTAAATACCTTGCTTTCAAATGGAGTTATATCTTTAAACAGTATTAATCCTCTTAGGCACCTTAGAGTCATCCCAAAATCATGTAACTACGGGAAACTAATACTCTTTGATGTTTATTAACTAATGGTCTTTATCTAGTTAGTAATCACACATATTTTCTTTTTCAAGTTTATCTCATATGCTCCCTTAATCATGCTTAATGGTTGAATGATTTAATATGTTCTTCAAATGATAGATCTTTAGTTACATTAATCATTTAGCTTGCTTACTTCTAGCATATGTTGTTTAGTCTTTTGGTTTAAAGATCTTAGTGTAACTTGTTAAATCTTTTCTTTCTCATACTTGCATCTTACATATGATTTAACACTTTCACATACATATGGTTGATGGTAGTCTTTAATCACAAGTTTAAAAGTGTTGATGTGATGCTCATGGTTTAATGTTCTTTCTTTATTTGTGGCATAACCTCACATTCTAAGCATTTAATTTTCAGATCTACTTTCTAAGGCACTCATAAGAATTTAAGTTATCTTACTTCATGGTTATCTTCTCATACATATAACTTAAATCTTCTTCCCATGCAAGTTAATTTCTGTTTTTATATATGAAATTTGTCCTTGCTTAAATCTCTTATTTAACTTGCAATCTTTATGTTGAATGGTTCATAACTAATTGGTATATCTTTTGTATCATTTTCATATAATTTCATGTGGTGAATTCTTTTATTTTCAAAGGCAGTGTACACTTTTCTAAGCAATTTGCTCACGGCCATACCATAGCTCATTTTAGAATTGTACAAAACTTGTCAAATACACCCAACATCTAAGACCCACCCGAGGTCATAATAACACATAGGAACATTTTTAGGGGCTTCATTCAGCCATCTCCACCATCTAAGTGGTGGGAGGAGAAAACAACGGAGGTAGTGAGGACCGTCCGATGGTTTCGTTGGGGAATCGCTGGGGAAGTGCTCCTCTTGTCCGGTGACCCGAGGAAGATAGGGTAAGACCTCGTTAGCCTTACTATCAGGCACCGGGCGGTCATTTGTGAGGAGGAGGAGCTTGAAGCACATCTAGTTTGGGGAAAGAATTAAAATAAATCAATTTTAAACAACTCCTTAAACACACATAGTTGCATAGATCACCTTTGTATGTTTTGGGGTAGATGTATTGATAGAAGACATCATTGGTGATAATATTTTCATTGTCTTATCTATCTCATATGCAACTCGATGGTTAATATTTCTTATGTCTAAGTGATTGCTTGAGTATTCATTGAAACATCTTATTAATTGATTGTTGTCGTGTGAATCAAGAAAGAATTAAGTATCCCACTTGGGGAGCATCACTTTCTTTGATTCTTGATGCTTTTATTGATTGTAGCAGTGAAGAGCAATCCAATAAAGAGTAAGTGCTATTGGGGCATGCCAAGCATGCCCCAATAACACTTACACTTCTTTGTATATTGTTGTATCTTTTGTACATGATTTAATCATTGTAAAACTTTGTATTATTTGTAAGTAAGTATAACCTTGGGTCTTGGGTAGTTTTTGATTTACTTGTAAAACTTTTATAATAAACCACCCTTACGCATAGTTGACCCCATTGTAACCTTAGGCACTAGTCTTGGTTGACTTAGGAAAGGTTGACTCACATTTAGATTAGGACTTGCACTTTGCATTTGCTTCTTGAACATCCTAGGCTAGTTTCCCCTTAGCCTTTAACCAATTAAAATTAACTCCTAGAACATTAACTTTAAATTAACTTAGTAACTAGGGAAAACCCCCCTTGGCTTCCCTAGTGGTAAGCCTAGAAGGAAGAAGTTCGGTCAAAGGTGGCAGTGTGGACTTGGAACTTAGACATTGTGTCTCAGGGCACACTAAATGGATTGGACTTAGCTCACGTTGGCAGTGTGTGCGTGGGGCCAGCAACAAGAAACTATAGAAGAAGAATTTGAAGAACTAAATGAAGAAAACAGAGAAGGTGAAAATAGCAAAGGATCAACTGATCATCCTATGGGAAATCTTGAAACGTTGATCGGATAATATACCAAAAACGAAATGACGGCTTGTGAAGCATACCAAGATGCTGAAAGAATCAAGGTTCTAGAAGGAACATCCGGGAAGACTAAAAGACCAAAAATATCCTCAAGTTATGCAACATACATGAACAAACTTCTGAATAAAAAGAACCTACTCGTTTGAAAGCGTTAAAAGGGACAATGGAAAGAAGCTATGAAGGAAGAACATCAATCCATTATGAAAAATGAAGTATGAGAGTGGCACCCGAGACCTAAAAAGAAATCAGTTGTAACTTCAAAATGGGTATACAAGATCAAACATCGCGTGACCGGAAGCATGGATAAATGGCATAAGATCGGTGTGAGAAGGAGGAAGACTATGGCGACACCTTTATAGGAGAGCAAAGGTATACCTCCTGAGCTATCATATCTTGCAACTGTAGGATGGAATCTACACCGGATGGATGTAAAGCGACCCTTTCTCCAATAGAGCTATTGAAGAAAAGTATATATTGAACAACCTCAAAGTTAAGTGCAGTCTGATATATGTTGAAATTACGAAGGTCCTAAGAGGCTACCATCTAGGTCTGTCCTTGACCTTATTGTAGCTCAGTTTCAACTGTATGGTTGTCTTCTTTGTTGTTTTAGGACAACAACAGATCATCTTACTTACATTCAATGTTTTATATGTTAGGTGCTCTTTTAAGGTGCTCTTGTAAGTGTTTTCTTATCTCAATATTGCTTTATACAATATAACAAACACATAACACTACCTCTGAATCTTGAACTTTAAAATGTTGATCTACACTTCTAAACATGCATAAATTTGACCTGGTATTTTTGGTCAACATGACCTGGATAAACCCCACAGGAAAACAGTTTGAGATATAGTGTATGAGGTGAGCTAATATCTTTTCTGATAAACAAAATACAATAAGAACACAGTACAATAGCAACTCCAGAGTGAAGAAGATATCCAAGCTCTAGCGGAAGCATATGAGGATGAATTAGCCCCTCTAAGCACTTGAGATGCTCCAGTCAAGCTGAGATGCCGAATGGAAAACCCCTCCACAAAAAATGATCCTACTACTGTTGTCCTCACCCTGCAACTGACATCAATGAAATATGATGGCTAGAAACCTCACCAGAAAGAAAACAGCCTACCAAAGCCATGCACCCTCCTCAAATGAAGAATCCCTCCAATAAATAAGTGAGCAAGTGCTCCAGGCATATGTAGATGAAAGCTAGCTGGCCCCTCCTCCTCCATCCTCGTAGCAAACCTCAAGTCTGTCGACCAAGATCTCCTCTCTGGTGAGCAATTTGGAAAGAAATCAAATCGCCCCTCCTCCTCAAGATAAGCCCTCTCCAAGCAAATGTCACGAGCAGAGAAAGGAAAAGCTAAGCCTCCATGGATGAACTCACCATGCAAGCTCAAGCTCCAAGAGTTCTCTCAAACCCTCAGGGTTTTGGCTCAAGCCCTCATGAAGTGCAAACCCTCTTCTCCTCCTCAAGCTTCAGCCCTCCTTCTCTTCCTCTGAGTCTCAAGTGAGAAGATATGAGTCTCAAATGCTTTTCCTCCTTTTGGCCTCTCCTTGCCAGCCTAAAGATCAATGGCCTAGATTAGATCTAGCCCATGTCCTAATCAATGGGTGAGATCAGCTCAAATAATCTCACTGAAGCCACTTTCTTAGTTGCTTTATGTGTCTGTGTTCACCCACATTGTGAATTAATTGTCACTTTATGACTTAAGTGACATATTTCACTGACTTAAAACTCCTAAGTCAATTAAATTAGAATCATAAAGTAAAGTATGAGGGTAAAAGTCTCTTACCCCTTTATTAATAGAGACTCATAAGCACACTTAGGACACTTTCCAAGGTATCCAAATCTCCATGAGACACTCATGTTCTTGATTGAAGAAAGCTCTATATGGACTCAAACAAGCTCCAAGGGCTTGCTATGCCAGAATGGACAACTATCTAACAGACTTGGCTTCTCTAAGAGTCATGCAGTTCCAAACCTTTACTACAAAGTAGGTAGACAATACTTTGTAATTCTACTATTATATGTCGATGATCTATTCCTGCTTGGTGAAGAATCTCTAATCATCGAGTGCAAGAAGGTTTAGCCTCTGAATTTGATATGGAATAGATCTAGTCTCATGCACTATTACTTGGGACTATAGGTATGGCGAGAGCTTGGTGAAGTATTCCTTGGACAAGGAAAATGGCAATAAAGATCCTTCCAGTTTGGAATGATGTTTGTAAGTCCATGGACACTCTATGAATGGATATAGAAAAGAGTCAAGTCGGTCCCGATCCATTAGATCCATCTCTATATCGGCATTAGTGGATCATTGATGTATTTGGTAAATACTAGAGCCCGGATATTTCTTTAACGTAAATACATTAAATGGGTTCAGTGGAACCTAGACAAAACATTGGATCATTTTAAAAGCATGTCCTAAGATATATTTGTGGGACAATAAAATATGGCTTAAAATATACTGCATCCTGTGATGTCCAACTTCATGGATTCACAAACTAAGATGAGCATTAAGTGGAGAAAGAGCAGAAAAGAGTACTTGAATTGTGTGTTTCCGGCTTGGGCTCCTTCTGATATCATGAGCGGCGAGGCGAAGTATGCACCTTTCAGTCACAGCTGGCGAGTATGGCGGCTTGTGAAGCATGCACAAGCGATGACTAAGGAAGTTAATATCGTTTATTTGATGCGGAATCCGGTCGACCACAATATATTGTGATAATCGAGTTGTATAAGATTATCCGAGCATCCGATTGTTTCATGAAAGATTGAAGCACATTGAGATCCAAATAAACTACTTTATTAGAGATAAAGTCCGGGAAGGAGAAGTGGCTTCAGGTATGTCCCCAACGATGAAGCGGGCAAGCGGGCATCGGTAAAACCTCTTTCCGAGTAAGTTTGCATATTTCGAGAGAAGATGGGGATGCACTGAAATGCTCCCTTAGATGAAATGGAAGATTCTCGGATAGAGAAGGTACGCAAAAATATTCTTGAAAACATTTGGTTTTGTGACTTAAATGACTCTCCAGATTAGGAGGGAGCATTGAAAATATATTTATCTTTGTAATAGTCGAGATTGAATGAGATGCTCTGATTGAAAAAGTGGATTAGAGATTTCACGGCCGGTAACTTCCATTGTAGTTAACATGGGAGGCGGACGGTGTTGATATATCATAGACATCGACTTCCCAATATGGGGAGTGGTCTAGGACATCATTCTTCTTAGCGAGTCACTCTGAGTAGTGGTCAAGTAGAATAGTCCCAACCTCGTTGGCGATCCATTCTTTAAGTTCGGTTGTGGCTTGATTTTGAAAAATAAGTCCGTTTGGAGAGTTGATGCAAAACCGGAGACATTCCTCAGAGGTTAACACATTCTCTCCAGTACTTTAGTGTGGAGAGAATATTAGCCCGAGGAGTGGGAAATGGTGGACAGTTTTCGAGGGCAAACTCATTCTCTCCGGTTACACTTTGTTTGAGTGTGGGAGGAATGGCCGAGGGTAAGGAGTGGTCGGGCTCGACAATGGGGGCCAGTTATTCCTCGAAGGCCCGGACTCATTCTCTCGAGGGTTACACTTTGTTTATTAATCGAGAGAAGAATGGCCGGGTGAAATAGTCCCGGAACCGTCATTCCTTAGAAGACTCATTCCTCCGAGGTTACACTTTGTTTAGTGTTGGAAGGAATGGCGAGTAGAAATGGTTCAAACATTTCTAGAGAGCGAACTCTCATTCTCTCCGAGTTACACTTTGTTTAGTGTTGGAAGAATGGCCCAGTTAGGTTTAATGGTCTAGGTTCATAAATCAGAAATAATCCTTATTCTTTGGTTGAGAAGAATGGGGCGGATGGCCCACATTATTGATATTATATTGAGGGCAAACATTCTTTGAGACCTCCGCAGGTGCTGATGAAAGATTGGCCGAATGATATGTCGATGATGATCTATAGAATGACATTCTTTCGAGATCTCCGCAGGGCGTGGTGAAGATTAGTCGAATGATTGATTCTTGTCTGCTGTTGTTTCCATGCGAGGTTGCTATCGGATATTTGTTGCGAAGAGATGAATGGCGATGGGTATGCTCTTGTTTGTGATTGTGTTTCACAAGTCGGAGTAGTTGTGTACTACTGGAATGAACACGGTGTTCTGTTAATTGATATTGTACCAGTTTTCATAAGAGATTATCGATTGAATAATATGACGGTGCTGGTCTGCGATTGAATGGTTTGTTGTGCTCAGACCATACCCTCCTAGCTAGGGAGAGTGTTAATATTATGGTAACTTCAAGAGGTGTTGGCCGCCATTGCAATAATTAGTGCTTTCATGGCCGCCATAAATTCATCTATGTTCGAAGCGATTTGGTTCTGCGGGCATTTGATGCTCCGGCACAAAATTTTGTAGCGGAGATTTCGCGCCATAGCGTCAGGTTAATAATGTAATAAATGCGCATATGGATCATAGTTGGAGTGCCAGGCCGCGGAGCGATCCATTGGAGAATTCCTTTCGCCAGGGGTTTTACATCTCGGGATGTCAACCGGAACAAGCTCCTGGTAAGCTTCCCTTGAGTTTTCCCTCCATTGACTTCCTCAAAAGTGGTGGAAAGCGCTCGATAATTGTCATTCTTTGGTAACCTTTGTTTGAATGTTTGTAAAAATGACCATATGGAGCGGCATAAAATTTTAACTTAGAATTAAGATCCAGTATGGCTAAGTTTTTTAAGTTTCGAATTAATTAATTGATTAATTAATCGAAACAATTCTGGGTATTCAATGTAAAAACTTAGGGGTCCGGATTTGCGATAGGGTATTTGTACTCAAAAGCCCAAGGACCCCACTGCGCCGTGGTCCAGTTTCCTTTCAGTGGGACAAGTTTTGCTAAAGGTTGTTTGTCGTTTGGGAGTTTGGGAAAATGGCGGTTTTAATTGCCAAACCGAGAACATGGGAAAATTTAAATTTTGTAATAATGGACCAAATCAGAAGTGATGAGGCATAATGATGAGGAATACCCCCGCCTAACCTATCCTAACCTTTACCCTGCCCTTTAAACCCCATTAGGTAAATTGTTTTGAGGTAATTTCCTTACCCTCATAATCCCACATTTAATTAAAGTCAAAAGTTTTAATTATTTTATTAATGAAGCTTATTTAAAAACATGTGATGCTTTGATAGAGATACTATATAAACATATGGTGTTTTTAATAACTCAATGATATTATGAGTTTATGAATTTCCTAGCACAGGCCACTTTTAATTAAATTTTAATTTAATTAATTTTTAATTAATTCACTCCTTTAATCTTACGTACCCTTCCTACGTGAGCTTGTAGTAACCATTTAATTGATGTAATAGTTCATTTTAAATGTGTTTT
The DNA here is from genome assembly GCA_010110895.2 of Picea sitchensis. NCBI lineage: Eukaryota > Viridiplantae > Streptophyta > Pinopsida > Pinales > Pinaceae > Picea > Picea sitchensis. The sequence goes on from SNQJ01S0088804.1 coordinate 11,340, forward strand.
GGGCCCTCCCTCGTAAGGAGATTAGCCCCTCCTCCCTTAATAATTAAGGTTCATTTAAATTTAAAACACTTTACCTCACGCTTTCACCATACCTCTCCCGTGAATATGGTTTCCTCTTTATTTTTTGGATGGTGGGTCCCTTTCTCCACACTCTCGTTTCTTCTGCTCCCCACACTTGCATTAGGAGTGTTCCCCACCTCTCCCATCCTCCAGCCACTCCTCCTTTTCTAAAGTGACTCAGCCTTTCCCTCTCCAAACCTCCGCATCCCTTTCCATCGTCCCTTTTCCCATGTAAATGTTGGAAATTTCTTTATTTAGAATTCGTGGGCCCTCCCTCCTTGCTCACATACTCACCCACTCGCCTACCATTTTGGAGTGTGAACTCCACACACCTCCCACTATCAAATCACGTGTCCCTTCATTTCCTCACGCGTCCTTTCCTTTACAGCTCACGTTGCCTACTCTTCACGCCCATTTGGGTAACTCATGTTTCTCTTGGAAATGGGATGGAAACTTCTCACATGGAGAGGGAAACATCACATTTTGGCATGCTTTCTTTTAGTTGATGCGTGAGCATTCTCTTAGCTCATAAGTTTCCTCCTTTTTTTTTTTTTCCTTTCACCTTTCTTACTTTCTTCTTGTTATCCCGATATCTAGGGATAGCTAGAAGATCATGTCTCGAGCCCTTGGTCCTAGACATGGATTACCGAGAGTGAGATTGACTTGAACATGGCCCTTGAGGGCCCATATATTCTCCCTTTCAGAGCCTCTACATTGCTAGCAACAACAACATCCATCACAATCAGCTTGGACTTGCATCAGAAAAGGTTCTTGCTCCATGAGAGTAGTGAGGTCAAGGTATCATGGTATGTGTCACATTTGATCATTATAACCTTCTTGTATGCGTTAGATCTCTTTCATTTCAGATTATTGCTTGGATCTTACACTAATGATTAATCTACTTGACCACTGTTGTGTTGATTGATTGGGTAGCTTAGCAATTGGTATTCATGGGTTTGGTTAGCCACCAAAGGGGTTTAGAAGAACCATCGTCCGCTCCTAATATTTATCCTTTTCATCTTAAAAACCACTCATCCATCCCATTCCCCTAGATCTAGCCATTAGGATGACCATCGGGGTACATCTTGTCTTGTGGGAAGAAGGGCTAAGAAGGCGAGTAGTTGGTAAAGATAAAAGCCATAGGAAGAATGAAAACCTAGAATCTTGCCCGGGGGATCCCCTAGAAGGCAATAAAGGCCTCTCATAAGAAACTGAGGGACCTAAGAAAATGATAAATAAATAAATGCAAGACCCTAACCAAGAGGATGGGAGTCTCATCACGCGGGCAAACCGTATGTTCATAGGTATTTAGCGGTGTAACATTGCCACCATCGGTCACCAAACGAGTATTGTGCTTGGTTGCATGGCCAAAGGAAGGAAGTCTCATCTGACCCGACCCTCTCATTTACCGAATACCGATGGAGTAACTGGCTGATGGAAATTTCGGCCACCAAGCCAAGGCGGTGTCCTTTTCGTCAGAGCTTGTAGTAAAAATGCAATAAGAAGATAAGGCAATAAGGGCTTGGAAAAATTACATCCATGGCCCAGTGCGATAGCCTCCTGAAGGCACCCTGAGGGCGACACCAACCCTGGAATACAACTATGACTAGATATCCCTCAAACGACAACCGTCACTATACATGGTTTGAATAACCGCTGGAGAAGCTTTCTATTTTTTGTGGGTATTAGCCCATTAGGTTGCTCTTTTGATTTCCTTGGCTTTGTATAATTAGATTAGGTGTGGGTCTTTTGAGCTCTTAGAGATTTGTGGGATGTTATGCATATATTTGATAGGTAAATGATGTGTGTTTACATTGCTATGATGTCACAGAGATGATAAGGCCACGGAGGCGTAGCCTTTGATAATGTGAGGACCATGCGTGAGACCGAGTACCGAGGATACCGGTGCACATGGGGAGATGTTCTTCCGGATCTCCATAAGAGTGAAGAACCCATCAGAGATGGACGTTAAGGATGGCGAGGCTGAGGGCGGGGTTTGTAATGACCTGGAAAGAAGAAGGGCGCCCTCATTTGGGCGATTTGGCAGAGACCTAGCCTAATGGGATCAGCCCCTTGCAGATATGACGTTGACTTTGATGATCAGGAAGCCACCAGGGCAGGATGGGCTGACTTCTAGGGCATGTGGTAGCTATGTTGGGCTTGTTTGGCTCGTGTGGCATGTTGTTGGAGCCGCAGGAGGGGCAACGTTTGCTCACTTGATGGATATGGTGCTCTGAAGGAATAGCGTTTTCCTTTAGGGGCTTGACGTCTTGTCTTTTCTGCTCATTATTAGCATTTAGGCATGTAAAGTGACAAATGATTAAAAGTGGCAACTGTTATCCTTGTGGGCTATTTTGTTGACCTATTTTGTAAATTAAGGTCAAAGTATCATATAAATAGGATCTGTTTTGACTCTTCATTTTATCATAAGATAGCTTGCTCTCATTTGAGAGGTGATTTTTAGCTCTTGTTCTTGGCTTCTTGTCTCTTGGGTGTAAGCAACCTCTTGGGAGGATTATTTTTGGCAAAGTGGTGCTTTATGCTATTGGAGGTTTACAACTAGGGAATGGTTAAGCCGCTTCTTCATGATCTTGTAAGTGTTTTTTCATCCAAAACTTCTTGAGTGAATGGTTGTTGTTTAACATTTGCATTCATTGTTATCTTGTAATTGTAATCTTTAATACCCTAGGGAGCCAACACACCATTAGGTTGTGGCTTTGTGTCCCCATAGCATGAGCTTATAGCCATTGGATTTGAAGGTTTAGCCTAGCCATGGCTACACTAGCCATCTTTCTTGTCTTGTGCTAGTTTTGAGCATAAATTGAAAGAAAGAAGGCATCCTAGGCCTAATTGGGTTACACCTAGGGTTTCTTCTAGGGTTTTGAAAAGCCTTGCCATAGCAGCACTTTTTCAGCCATAGATTTATGTTTCTAATCTAGCCGTTTTTACTTAGAAAGTCTTAAGGAGAGGAGTAAAACTCTAGGCCTAGCTTTATACACCTAGGTAAGCCTTTTCTTCTTGAGGGTTTAGGGGTTGTTAAGCTTGCTATGTGACACCATCAAACCCTAAGCTCTCTTCATCTTTAAGTTTGAATCCTTCCTAAACCATGAGTCACATCTCCTTTGACTCCAGTAGCAAGGCACTAGTCTAGAAACCCTTGTTTGGAGCTTGTTATGCCTTAAAATCTTTCAAACTATCTTCATTTTGCAAACCCTACTAACCTAACGTCTAACCCTAAGCTAGTTTGATACTAACCTTAAGTTGATAACGTGTGGCCTAAATTAACTTTTGCTTGGATAGAAAGGTCTTTGACCTTGTTATCCCTTCATAGCGATGATTGTTTCTTTCATTTGGTTGAATTTGTCAAAAACGTCCATCATTGGCTAGCTAACACGCAAACAACAAATTTATATAGAGGTGACATATACAAGTTAGAACTCTTGCTTGGACCCTAAAACAATTTGACTTTGTCTCCTGTGATTGGTTTTGAGCTATTGAATACATTGCAAGATTGTTTTGTAAAAGACGTTGGCTCTTTCCTTTCAAATTAGCTTGTTGATAAGGCTGACGTCATAGTGTTTGCAGAAAAAGTTGTATAGCTGGCGTCACATGCTTTTACCTCTTGTTTTGCATATAACGTTGTGACATTTGTCATTTTTTGTGATAAACTTTGAGTTATTGATTGCATCTCTAAGCCTTTTTGATAAAACGTTTTACTCATTGTTTGTCATTGACTTAAATATTGAAGCTTCACATCATTGCAACAAAAATACATAGGTGTATGAGCAACTTTATGTGTATGAGCTAAATTGGAATGTTATTGCATTATTGATATGATACAAGATTTAATATTAAACATTGAATATCTATGCTTTATTGAAGAAGTGATAATCTTTATTTTATTGAGCCATCATTGACTCGTCGATAATAGCATTTAATCATTTGCTCATATATACATGATAAAGATAATCATTGATTTTATAAAGTACTAACCTTTACCAAGCACATTTTCTAGTCTTCTTTTGTCTTGTCATAAGCAGAGGTGCAATCATCAGAGTGGAAGACTTCTTCTTGATTATCCAATACTTGTTTGTGTCGTGGAAGGGAACCTATTGTCTTTGTCCACTATCCATTAGCCCTTCATTAAACAGATTACCTTAGGGGCGTCTCCCTTGGATTAGCCCTCCTAAATAAAAAGAGACCCCCATCGAGGTGAAAGTGGGAGGGAAGCTCTGTGCATGAGTTCTAAATACGACTCAAGCTCTCTAAGCCTTTCCTACTGGCCAAATAACCCTCACCCTAGAAGCTCACTCTTTCATTGGTTTGAGTTTCCTCATGATTTTGGATCTTGACAAATGTCAAGATCAAGGATATCCTTGGTTTCTTTTGATATTTAAGAAACCTCTCCCTCACCATTTTAACACCTTTCATTGTGGTAATGTTATCTACTAGTTTTCACCATCCCATTCTCTCTATCTTTTCCACATCATTGCCCGTACTTCTTCATTGGTTTTGGTTCTTCTATTGGATGAATAAAGAAAGCTTTTGGAGGACATTTTGGATTTCTAAGATTAGTCTTGTGATCAAAATAACAAGAAGTGATCTTGTTCGCCTTCTCATTTTGCAGAGTTTATAATACAAGCATTCTTTGATAAATTAGTTTATTGAGGTAAATCAAATATACATTAGTGTTGATGATTTATGTATTGGATGATTAGGTAGGATCATGAATTAGTTGATTTTATGCTAATCAATCATGCTATGCTGCTATAGATCTACATTGTGTTTGAGTTACAGTTTGTCTCCTGGTTAGGGCTTGGAAGAGACTTTGGAAGCTGATTTCAACCTTGGCTTGCTCAAACTCCTAGGCGTTCTCTTACATCTGATATATATCTTTCATTCCATATCATTTTCTGTAGCTATCATACTCTTGATAGGTCAAAATATATTTTCATATCATATATCTTTGCTGGAAATTTTCTATGTATATACGGAAATTACGTAACAAATTAGATGTTTCTTGACATTTTCAGCAAGCGCACCTTTAGCGTTTTCATGAAGTTTTAATGATATATTCTAAGGGTACAAGCTGCATATAACACCTAGTAGGCTTCCAAACTTACTCTTCTTAGGTTTGGGTAACATCTCTCCTCTCTCTTAGTTTCTCTAAGTTTTCTGCATTTTCCTGAATATTTGGGATCCTAAAACACATCTAGCAGATTAGTCGTTTTTTTTTTTCATATAAAATAAATCTAATGTTGTTAACAATATTAAGATAGTTCTTGGCAGAGGAGCAAGCCAGTGAACAAGTAGAGCATTCTCTCTCTCGGATCTCGAACTAGAAACAGAAGCTTCAGCCTCATTTTCACATTACAAGTTTATCATAGTATTATTAACCTCCTTCTTGAAGCACCTTGGAGTCATCCCCAAAATGTATGGCAAGAAATTAACTTGTGGTGATTTTCTTGGTTAGAGGTTGATCATATCTTAGTTAATTCTTCATTTACAAGTTCATTTCTTTAATAATCTTTCCTATGCTTTTTCTTTTCATGCTAAATGGTTAGATGACTTGGATATAGTTTCAATGCTTTGGATCTCCTCCTTCTAAGTTATTTAGCTAATCTTTAAATGCATATGAGTAATATTCTAGAGATCTCATTTGTTAGCTAAGTTCACTTGTCCTTTGAAGCTATCTTTCGTTTCCTCTTAGCATAGCTTGATGTGGTAAATGGTTAAGTTATGCTAAGTTATGAAATTGAATTAATTTCATAACTTAGCATAACTAGACGTGGTAATGGTTAAGTTTTGAATCTACATTTACACACTTAAATGATGTTCACGGCCTAGAGCAATTAGTTCACGGCCTATTGTTGATTTCAATCACATAACACATTTACATTTTGTTTTAAATACTTCACATGTTCATGGTTTAAATGCTCACTGCCCTCTTGGGTTTTCACACACCTTGAAGCATACATGTGATAATGATGTTTATGTTTAAGATGTGATGGTTTAACACTTATGTTATATGCCCTAACTCATTAATATTTTAAGCTCTCACACTTTAACACATTGCAAGCATACTTATATCATCTCACATACTCATGGTTTAAATCTTATAGAATTGCTTAAAGTTTAAATCTCTCTTTTCAATTGTTAGCATATCACATGTGAATGGCTTATGGTTTTATGGTTCAATATCTTTTATAATCCTTTCATGTGATGTTTACATTGATAATTTAAACATTATGCTATCATTTCCTTTTATATTTACATGTTGATGGTGATATAAAGCTTTCCCTTTTTCAAGCACTAGTTTTACACACTTTTGCTCACGGCATACGTTAAAAACTAAAATAAAAGTGTCTAAAACTTGTTAAAATACACCCAACTCAGCTTAAAGACCCACCAGAGGGTCATAACAACTCTTAGCAACATTTTAGAGGGTCTTTACATCTCTTTCCATCATCTAAAGCGGGTAAGAGGGGGCAGTCTGGGGGAAGTGGCGAGACAGATCATTGATTTCATTGGGGAGATCCCCTCTCAGACCACTTCTTATTGTGGTGAAGTAGGTGACCTTGGAAGCTAGTTGGGACTCATGTGATATCTTGAGCACCAGGCAGGTTATTTGAGGTGGAATTAGAAGTTGAGACACACATATAGCTTAGGGGGTGGGAACTTAAGAATTTTAGAAGGAACATTTGGTTACATAGATCACATTATATGTTTGGGGAAGCTAGATGTGTCGATAGACAAACACACTTTGTGATAATTTCATTACTACATCTCTTTTCTTGTATTTGTCTTTATATTTCATGTTGATATGACACATTGATTTACTATCTTGAATATCTCATTAATCAATTATTGTTGTGGTGTGAGTCCAAGGGAGTTTTGAGCATCCCACTTGGGAAGCATTACTTCTCTTGATTCTTGAGTGCTGATATTGATTGTAGCAGTGAAAGTGGTCCAATAGAGTAAATGCTATTGGGGCATGCTTGGAAAACTTTGAACACTTACATTTGTGTATCTGTATATGATCTGTATATCTTTTGTGTATCTTGTAATTGTTGTAATACTTTGTAGTCATTTATAAATTAAAGTAATCTTTGTTTGGGAGTAGTTTGTTTAATCCAATTGTCAAGACTTTTGTAGCAGACCCACCCTCAAACAGTTGACTATAACTAACATTAGGCACTAGTCATAGTTGACTTAGGGAAAGGAGTTGACTCTCATTTAGACTTAGACTTACACTTGCATTGTACTTGTCATCATGGTGACTTTCCTTTGGCCCTATAGCAGAGTCAAAAACTAACTCCTAGTTACTTAACTCTAAGTTAACTTAGCAACAAAGGACAACCCCCTGCTTTCCCTTTGGCCTATAACAGAATAAAACTAACTCCTAGAACACTTAACTCTAAAATTAACTTAGCAACTTAGGGACAACCCCCCTTGGCTTCTCTAGGAGTAAGCCTAGAAGGAAGAGGTTCTAGTCAAGGTGACAATGTGGACTAAGAACCTAGGCATTGTGCCTCCAAGGACACACTAAGTGAGCAGGACTTAGCTCACGCTAGCAAGTGTGTATTAGGACGGCAACATCTTTGGCGTCGTTGCCGGGGATAAGTCATTTATCCCTAGTCTAAACGACTTAACTTATTCTTTATTCTTTATTTTTAGAACTAAGTTATAAAAACCTTAGAACTAATAATTCTTTGAACCTTTATTGGTTAGCTTTGTGTGATTCTTTTCCAAGTGGTGACTCCATTGAACAAATCTATCAAGTATACTGCAAGGAGCAATCCTTGTTGGCTGCTTGAAATTCTTGGAGGAGAAGCACTTATTGATATCCAATCCTCGTTCCAAACTTAATAAATCTAACTTTTGTTTTCCTTCTTGTTTTTTCTTTGTTTGATGCCCTTGTTTGTCTGAAGTTAACTTGGTCATCTGGCGACTCCACTTCAAAAATAATTTGACAAGGTATTTTTCAAGAAGGGACTCACAGCTTATTGGTTTCATCTTTGAACTTGAAAAAGTTTCTTCATGAAGCTAGTTAGTCCTTCTTCTTGTTGGATCCTTGGTAATCTTGGGTCCCAGTCCTTTTCTTTAGGCCTTTGTTTAAATGTCTAGTTAGAAATGGATGATATCACAAGACCTTTTGATTTTTCAGAGATAGTTGGTTATCCTAATGATATACTGAAAACCTTAGAACTAATAATTCTTTTTACTTTTATTGGTTAGCTTTGTGCGATTCTTTTCCAAGTGGCGAATCCTTTGAACAAATCTATCAAGTATAATGCAAAGGAGCAATCCTTTTTGGTTGCTTGAAATTCTTGGAGAGAAGCACTCATTGATATCCAACTCGCTCCAAACTTACTAAATCTAACTTTGTTTTCCTTCCTTGTTTTTGCTTTGTTTGATGCCCTTTGTTTGTCTCCAAGAACTCTTGGTCATCCCATGACCATTTTAAAATAATTTGACAAGGCATCTTCAAGAAGGGACTCATGTACTTATTGGTTTAATCTTTGAACTTGAAAAAGTTTATGGATGAAGCTAGTTGTCCTTATTCTTGTTGGATCCTTGGTAACTTTGGGTCCCAAATTTTTCTTCTTAGGCCTTGTTTAAATGTCTAGTTAGAAATGGATGATATCACAAGACCTTTTCATTTTTCAGAGATAGTTGGTTATCCTAATGATATAACTGAAGATATTGTTGATAATGTGATTAAATTTCATGAAGATGGTGATGCTTGTACTCATATCAAGGCCTTTTTGAATTTAATTGATGATTGGGATGATACACCTATCCATGAGGATGTTCTAATGCAATTGTTTTCCTGGACTCTTTGAGGACCAAGGAAGTGCTTGTGATTGGTTTCTTAAGGCAGAAGATAACTGACCGACCATACGGACTTTCGCGATGGCTTTGGAAAGATTTGTATGATCGGGGATGAAGTTTACGTATGAGTTGATTGATGATTTTATGGGGAAATGGAAGAGGAAAGATCTTTCAAATATAAAAGCAATCATCTCAGATATAGAAGTTGACATTCCACCAGACTCCATTGAGGAATTTAATGAAACAGTTTAGAACATACAGTCTTCCCAGGAAGGACCATGTGAAGCCATAAATGAAAAATTTGTGGCCATTGAAAATGGATTGGAAATCATGGAAGATGTTTTCACAGAAAATTATATTTATTCAGATCCCCATGGACTTGTGCTTAATAAAGGAAAAGATATGTGAAGTCCATGTAAAATTTCGTGATGAATCCATGATGAATCAGCCATTCCATTTTGAGGAGGTAAGAACTCTTGAGTTTGAAATGTTGAATATCTAGGGATGATTTGTCCCCACCCTCCTCCGGATGAACCAATCTTTTTGAAGGATAACATTGAAAATCTTAAAGAAAAACAGTATGATGGTTCCCGCGACATGTTCTTCTTCTCAGCTTCTCAACCAAAGTGGGATTTATTAGTGTAATTATGGAGATGGAAGGAAATTTCAGTTTGTCAATGTCCTATCATTATGAGTATTGGTTGGCCTCCCACCTTGACAGCCATTAGCAACAAAGTACAGTTGAGTTTACACTTGCCACGCCTTTCCAATGTTTGGTTGAAGGGAGGAAGGAGCATGGTACTTGGTTGGTTATTCCTCACAAAAGTTCCAAGTTGATAAACTGGGGAAGGGGTCTGAGTCATCCCCGACAAGGGATTACGTTCACCATGATCAGTTCACCTTAATTGCATGGCGGTTGTAACGATTCCTAACCCTTCCCTTGTATTTTAATTTTGTATTATTTCAATTTATTATGTCAATATGTACCTCCTAGAATTTTTCTAAAGATCGTGAGTTCATATTGTAATTATTATGTTGTAATTTAGAAATTTCATACTTAAAAATGTTGTTTATAGCATTGGTTTTATTTATCATGTATAAATGTGTACTAATGTTAATTTTTGGTGTTCACGTTGTGGGAGCACTATTTTGTAGGTGTTGGATCAGATGCTCTCCGCCTCAAAGTGAGAAGATCGAACAAACGTAACCATGTGGAGTCAAATGTTGACCACGGCCTCAAAGAACGGGGTCAACTCATGTGCAATGAAGATATCTATCATCAGATGCAAGTATGTCGAGGACAGTATTGGTTCTCATTTGGGCATTTGATGCCCAAAGACAAAAAAAAATTTAAGCGGGATTACCGCACCCATGCGTGGGTTAATACTGTAATGTGTCCATGGATCATAGTTAGGTCAGGGTACCCTTGACATCCCATTGGAGGATTTTCATCGGGGTTTTTTATCCCCAGCCACCGGAACTGCATAAAGCTTCCCCGCCGACTTCCCCTTGAGTTTTTCCCTCACTTGCAATAATTTCTCCAAAGTGGTGGAAGGCGCCTGATGGTGCTGCCTTGGGTAACCTTGTTTAGGAATGTTGTAAAATGACCATGTAAGACAGCACGTGAAATTTCGCTGAATTCACAAGTAGCTAGGTCTTTGTTCTCAATTAATTAATTGATTAATTAATCAATTAATTGGTATTTAATGTAAAACTTAGGTCCCTGGATTTGCTATAGGGTATTTGTACTCAAAAGAAAGTTAATGAGATCCCTCGCACTGCGGGTCCAAGTTTCAACTCACAAGTTTTGCTAGGTTGTTTGTTCGCTTAGGAGTCTTTCGGGAAAAAATGGTGGCGCTTGGAATTTCGCTAAACCTAGAACATGGGAAAGTGTAATTTTTGTAATAGTTGACCAAATCAAGTGAAGTAAAGGCAATAGTGATGAGAAAATACCCCACCTAACCTTTCCTAACCTATTCCCAACACCCTTCACCTACCTTTTTAGTCCCCCATTAACTAAAATTAATTTCTTTAATTAATTACCCAATTTCTAAACCCACATTTAATTAAAAGTTCCTTTATAAACTCTTGTACCCTTTCCCACGTGAGCACATTTTTGATTCATATTTTATTTTAATAACTCATTATATGAGTTATGGGCCCCTTCCTTTCCCACATACTTTAAGTTTCATTTTGATTTGAAACATGGGCCTCCACTTCACCCTCACGTACTCATGCTCCTCCCACTCTTCAACCCACGCACCCATCTAAGCTTACATACCTCTCCCATTGTGTTATTTGGAAACTCACTCATTAATTTAAAGCGTGGGACCTATCTTTCCAATACCCCACTCTACCCCTACTCTTTACCTCATCGCTAGTTAAACCCTCACTGGCCACCCTCCACGGAATTTGAATTTCCACCTTTAATTCAATGGGACCTTTCTCTCCTCTGCCCACGCCCTCCATTACCCTCTGTTCCTCCCTCAATGCTGGACTCCACGTCCCCCACCTCATGCCTTACCTCACGCTCCTTTGGGGAATCCAACGATAGCCTGCAATGCGGGGCCCTCCTTCCCACCCCCACGCTTTACTCCCCATGCCTTCCTCTAAAACCTCACGCTTTTCCCCTTTAATTTTTGTGTTTCTACCCTTTTGAGTTTTGTTTTACTGCTATGGACCACCCTTGTAGCCACATGCAGGAAGCACTCCTCACATCTCCCCAATGCTTATCCTTGAGTATCTCACAATTAAAGCAACGGAAGTCACCCTTTAAAGTTGGAATAAAACATGCATTTTTCTCCTCCTTTAGGTGGTAATGCAGGGGCCTCCCTCTTGGTTCTTTTTCCTCTTTTAATTGTTTTATCCCCATCCTTTCACCATTCTTTCCTTTCCCATCAACCTAAAAGCCTATCTCCTCATTGGTGATTTCTCTCCATGTCCCTCCCTGATCTTTGACACTTGTTGAAGATCCAAGAGGGGTCTTCAATTTCAAGCTATTTAAGAGACCTCTCACTCACTCTTTTCAGACCTTTCATTGTGGTAAAGTTATGCCACTAGTTTTCCATCATCCCAGCCTCCTCTACCTTCTACATCATCGCTGCATTTCTTCACTGGTTTTTGTTCTTCTATTGGATGAATAAAGAAAGCTTTGGAGCACATTTTGGATTTCTAAGATTAGTCTTCTGATCAAAATAACAAGAGGTGATCTTGTTCCTTTCTCATTTTGTGATTTATATGCAAGCATTCTTTGGTAAACTAGTTTATTGAGGTAAATCAAATATAAATTAGTATTGATGATTTATGTATTGGATGATTAGGTAGACATGCTTTAATTAGTTCATATTTTTATGCTAATCAATCATACTTCCATGCTGCTATATAGATCTACTGTAGTTTGAGCTATGTGTTTGTCTCACACTGTGTTAGGCTTGAAGAGACTTTTAGAGCGCATTTCAACCCTTGGCTTTTGCCTAAACTCCTAGTCGCTTTTCTTTTCATCTTATATTGCTATCATTCCATTTTCATTTTCTGTAGCATATCTAACTCTTTGATAGGTCATAAAATCAAATTCCTATATCATATTTGTTTGCTGTGCATACACAGAAATTTTTGTAACTTTTATAAGTGTTTCTTTGTAGCATTTCAAGCAAGTTTTTGCTTGCTGTTTTGCAGGACAGCGATATAATTTCTTGAAGGTGTAAGCTGCATACAACACTCAGGAGGCCCTCCAAACAACTCTCTTTGGTTTGGGGTAACATCTCCCTCTTTCTCTTTCCTTTCTCTCGAAGTTTTCTGCAATATTTTAAGTCTTTTGGGCCCTAAAATAACCCTAACTTAGAGTAGTCATTCCTTTGTTCATATAGCTTGTTAGCTTAGTTCTTATTTCATTCATTAAGTTGATCATATCTTAGATAGCCTCTCACTTACAAGTTTATTTCTTCCGTAATCTTGCTTATGCTTTACATCTCATGATATATGGTTAGATAACTCAGATGTGATTCAAATGCTTTAGATCCTTTACATTTTAAGTTGCTGTTTAGCTAACTTGAAAGCATATGAATTGATAGTCGTTTAGAGATCTCGCTATTTGCTAAGTTTCTTTGTCTCTTAAAACTATTTCAATTTCATAAACTTAGCATAACTTGATGTGGTAAATGGTTAAGTTTTAAGTCTACATTTGGACACTTACTTGAACACACGGCCTTTTCACACATTTATGGTCACGGATCACACACTTAAATGATGCTCACTGCCTAGTACAATTAGCTCACGACCTATTGTCGATTTCAAGCACATAACACATTTACATTTTGGTTTAAATACTTCACATGTTCATGGTTTAAATGCTCACGCCCTCTTGGGTTTCCACACACTGACATACATGTGATAATGATGTTTATGTTTTAGGTGTGATGGTTTAACACTTCTGTTACATGCCCTAACTCATCAATATTTTAAGCTCTCACACTTTAAATACATTGCAAGTATACTTATATCATCTCACATACCGTCATGGTTTAAATCATTTATAAGTGCTTAAAGTTTAATCTCTCTTTCAATCGCTAGCATATCACATGTGATGGCTTATGGTTTTATGGTTCAATATCTTGTATAATCCTTTCATGTGATGCTTACATTGATGATTTAAACATTATGCTATCATTTCCTTTTATCTCTACATGTTGATGGTGATATAAGCTTTCTTTTTCAGGCACTCGTTTGCACTTTGCTCACGGCCATATGCTAAAAAACTAAAATAAAAGTGTCTAAAACTTGTTAAAATACATCCAACCCTCAAATTTTAAAGATCCACCCGAGGGTCATGATAACTCTTAGTAACATTTTAGTGGTCTTTTACATCTCTTTCCATCATCTAAACTAAAAAGAAGGACAAATTTTAGGGATATGGGGACTGGCCAATGCGGATTTCGCTTGGGGATCCCTCTCGACTACTTCATTGTGGTGGAAGGACGTAATGACCTTTGGAAGCCAGGGTCAGGACCTCAGAGTCTCTTATCTTGAGTAATCAAGCTTATTTCCAGGAATTAAAAGCTGAGACGCACACATCTAGCTTAGGGGGGAACTTAAAATACTTTAAGAAAGAACACTTAGTTGCATAGATCACATTGTGTATGTTTGGGGGAAGTAGATGTATCGATAGACAAACACACTTTGTGATAATCCTTACTGTTATATCTTTCAGTAACTATTTGTCTTTATTCCTTCATGTTGATGTGTGACACATTGATCTAACATGCCTTGATATATCTTGTTATTCAATTATTGTTGTGGTGTGAGTCAAGGAAGTTTTTGAGCATCCCACTCTGGGAGGCATTACTTCTCTTGATTCTTGAGTGCTTGTGTGATTGTAGCCAAGAAGGCAGTCCACAGGTGCTATTGGGGCATGCTTGGCAAAACTTTGAACACTTACATTTGTGTATCTTGTATACAGATCCTCAGATATCTGATGTATATCTTGTGATTGTTGTAATACTTTGTAGTCATTTATAAATTAAAAGTAATCTTTGTTTGGGGTAGTTTGCTTAATCCAATTGTAAGACTTTTGTAACTAACCACCCTCAAACATAGTTGAACCCAATGCCCAACGCTAGGCACTGGTCCTTAGTTGACTTAGGGAAAGGTTGACTCTCATTTAGGCTTAGACTTGCACTTGCATTGTCGCTATCATAGGTCACTTTCCTTCCCTTTGGCCTATAACAGAATAAAACCAACTCCTAGAACACTTAACTCTAAAATTAACTTAGCAACTTAGAGACAACCCCCCTTGGCTTCTCTAGGAGTAAGCCTAGAAGGAAGAGGTTCTAGTCAAGGTGACAATGTGGATTAAGAACCTAGGCATTGTGCCTCCAAGGACACACTAAGTGAGCAGGACTTAGCTCACGCTAGCAAGTGTGTATTAGGACGGCAACATGGTTCATAGGGAGAAACTACAGCAGAAGATGGAGTGATGGGGTTGGAGACAGATCCAAGTGGAGGTTCCAGAAGTACCTTCCTCGCTAAGAGGGAGTTTTAGTTTCTGGGGTAGCTCAGACAAGTACTTCTACATTGGCAGTGCTTAGCATGCAAATGTGTCCAAGCAACGCTCTCTAGATCTTTTACTTTATAATTGCATTTATAAAGTAATTAAAGTGACTTTTTATAAAGTTGAGTGACTTAAGTAATTTAAGTCATCTCAACAAGAGATTAAGTCACAACCGTCGATCTTGGGAAGGCAAGATCTAACCTTGACCGTTGAGATCTTAGGGTTAGGGATTTGGCCATTAATAGATTATAAAAGCAGATCTAAGGAAAGTGAGAGGCACACATTGAATGAGAGAACATTTGTAGAGATTAAGAGAGGAAGAGAGAAAGAGTTTGCAGCAAGAGGGGAAGAGGGCGCAAATCCCAAGGAAGGGAATAGGCACAAATCCCAAGGAAGGGAAGAGGCACAAATCCCAAGACAGTGTGGGCATTGTTAAACGTTATTTTCTTCATCCCTATGATCATTAATGGTGTACACCTATCCTTTGTCTTTAGAAGGATCAATTGCCTTAATCCCTGAAGAAGAATTAAGGTGAACTTTCCCAAAGAGATGAAATTATCTTTTCCTTTGTAAAAAACCTTGTAAAGAAGGATCGTCGCACCTTGCTCAATGTTAAGGGTGTGACGATCTAGGATCGACGCAAGTTGCACCACAATGGCCTACGACATTGTCACAGTTTTCTCAGTGTTAAGGGTGCAACGATCGTCCATACGAAGAAAAAGAGAAGCTTCTCGACGCTTCTAGAATAGAAGCTTCATCGGTGAGGTGGCCTCCGATCGGTTTGGATATGAGTCGCATCCTTGATCTCATGGGATCATCCTAACCTCCACACCCTATCCTTTTCAACTTATAAAAGGAGGGGAGTTCTCATGGGGAAAGTTAGCTTTTAGAATAACTTTTTTGTGTCAGCTTTGAGAATAGCTTTTGAGAATGCCTAATGAGTTAGTAGAATTTTGGCTTGAGAATTCTCAGCTGAAGGGCTTATGACAGGCTTATGATTTATGTTGTCAAGATAGATTGTTAGTATCTTCAAACTTACAGTCTCAGAACTCGTTGGAGCAGAAGTGTGGGAAGCAAGGAACTGTTGGAAGGAACCCGACAACATCAAGGCATTTGGTTGTATCTTTCTTCCACAATCTTTAATACAAATATACTTTTTCTTTCCTCTATGAACGTTATTTGTCCATATTGTATGATTCCTTGATCACGTACATAGTTTCATATCGAATAGACTCTGTTATTCTTGTCTTCGTTGGCTTGTGTTTCTTTGCAGATACTTCTCCATAAGCCTTACAACGGAGTTGGGATCACATTGGCGAGGTCAGGTCTACAACATTTAAAAGGTATGTTTTGGATCCTCTTCTTATTTGATATCTGAAATCTAAGGAAATTTCAGTGTATTGTTTGATTTGTTCTAGTTTCGAAGTGAAACTAGGGAGATCAGTTTGTGTCCGCACTTACCGATTTGTCCGATAACAGGCACAGAAATCGAGGTGAAGATCAACATTGGCACAAAAATCGAGATAGCTTTCATGTTGTCTGTACAGCAAACATATTATCATTCTATACAGCCAATCGTGTGAGGGTTTGTTGGACCATATAGGTCACATTTATCTCTGGTTGTTGGGTCGTACAGGCCCTACTCTGTTTAGTATAGTTGGGCACAGATTTTGAGGCGGATTTTGAAGGTGGGGAGGTCGTACAGGCCATAGATCAATTTTTTAGTATGATTTTCAATGTTGGTTCAGATTTCTTAATGTTGTAATAATTGTTGTAAAATTTTTGAGTTCTTCTCCATGGGAAAAATAATAAATTTTCTCTCATTTACTGGTTTTCTCTTCAGGGTTTTTCCAGGGGCATTGACCTGAAATATCTGTGTTCAAATGTGTGTGTTTATGATTCCGATGTGCATTTTCATTGATTAAATCTAGTGTATTTCCATTCATAAGTTTTCAGATTTGGAGCATTTTATTTTTCGTGCAAACAATATGTGTGAAGTAATTTATTGAAAGTGGAAATCATTTCTGGGTTTAGTAAAAAATCAACACATCCTACTTGGACACTTTCCTTCCTCACCATGAACGTTGGACTTTGATGATGATGTCATGTGCCAAAGTTTGTTGATGATGATGGAGCTTGTTTTCCATTAGACACCATTTGATCGCTTTGAGCACTTGATGAGGATCTTTCACCTTGCTTGCACCATTTGACGATAACACATGACCTTGGGAGGCCCTCTTCACCCTTGGAGGCTCGATGCCACCACACGTGCAGCATCATTATGGTGTGTTTGCATGTATTGTCACTTTAGAGGCTAATTGAGGGGTCAGCCCCACCTTGTATCATTGATTATTGTCATTTTACTCATTATTGTGGACAAATAGCGCTTGGTTACCTCATATAAATAGAGGGAGCGCTCAACTCATTTTCTCATCACTCTCACACTTGTGAGAAACACCACTACTTGTCTCTTCTCTCTCTTTTTTCGCTAGGAGTACTTGTGCACACCTTTTGAAGGAGGGTTATGTTGGATGTTTTTCTCTTGTTGATGGATGAATGGTGAATTAGGGCTTCCTCATGCATAGCGCTTGGCCTAGTAAGTGTTTTTCTTCAAGTTTTATGCTTTGTGTGGTGTATTTTGGTGGATGCTCTTTTAGATGGTTAAGTGTTGCATGTTACCTTGTATTCTAGAAACCCTAGGAGGAATTAAGATTGTTTATCTCCCTCCCTACTTTCATTTATCATTAATTGTTGAAGCATTTAAGACGCTATACTATGGCTTAAGAGTGTCTATACCCTAGGTTGTTTGTCTTATATAGTTCAAGTGCTAGGAATTAAGATGGTTTATCCTCCTAGGATTTGACCTAGTTCAATTGAAGCCTTGTTGCTAAAATTTGAGAAGAAAATGACACCTAGGGTTTATGAGGGTATATTCCCTAGGTTTAGTTTTCAAGAAGTTTGGCTTAGGGTCTATGATGGTATATTCCCTAGTTTAATCTTCACTTCTCTCTTGCCTCTAGCAATTTTCATGGTGTTTGCATTTACTCCATTTTCCCAAGAAAAGAGAAATGGTAGTAGTCTTGTTGGTTGCAAGTGATGGTTGAAACCCTAGTTAATTAGAAACTCTCTCTCTTTCAAGACTCTTTCTTAATTTAAATTTATGACATCATTGGCAAGCCAATTATACTCCAACGCCTTGAAATATCATTGATAAAGTTGCTGTTGTCATAAATAAATGTTACAGCCATTAGGGATTGTACAAATTGCAGCATATTTACTTAATATTGTGGCAAAACTTACTCAGAATCATTGTTTAGAAATTTGATAGTATTCTACTTGTTAAGGGCTAAATTCTAATATATAATTGTTAATTTTCTGGGCTGATTTTCTTATTGCTGATATAGACTGGTTTACTACTGCAATTTTACAACAGCAATTGGTTTTACTTGTTATCGATAAGCAATATAAATTGTTAATTGACTATTATATGCATTGGAATGTTTCTTTTCTTGCATAGGTTAACCAATTACCTCATTCAAACTAATTCTTCCCTTCAACTTTCCTAGACCTAGCCTAACCTATTGAGTGGCTAAGATAGGGGGGTTATAGACTTGCTTTAGCTTGCTATAGCATCCTTTGAGGTCACTAGGGAAGCATCCCTTGTGTTGGACCTATCTCCTTCACTAAAATGAGGGAAGTATTTTCCTAGGTGACAATGACAAATACTTCTAATTGTTACACGAGATTGGCATCTTGTGGAAGGATTTGCACAAGTACAAATCCTGTGATAACGAGCCCTACATTGCAAGAAATAAACAAAAAGGGAAAAGTTTGATTTTAAAAAATTTAGTGGTTGGAAAAGAGGGATAAGACCAATGCCTTCCTCTACTTGGGCTATGGAGTCACACTTAGTCTTTTGCTTGAGGCTATATCCACGTGTCAAGTATTGGGGTTACAAGCATCATTTAAATATGCCTTGCAAGCCTCGAACTTAAACACTTGAACATTTCAAGCTCTTGGGGAGATTGATCCTAGATAAATCCTAGATGTCCAAGATTCAATGCAAGGCGCCTACCTATGGTGGTGAGTCATGCCTCAATATACATGTCATTAGGTAGTAAACATATAAATGCCATCTTCTAACTTTTCAATAACTCATTTAACTTTTACACTTTAGGCTAAGTTCAACCATGGTGGGGACAACATTAACCTCTATTACATATGACACTCCTAATACCAAGAAGTATGTCTTAGATTGCTAAATTAGAAACAGGGCATATGATGGAAAATTTACAAGAAAGGGGAAACTTCATGAATCAACCTTCATAGTCATACATAATGTGTAAGTCTTCCTTTTCTATCTTTCAAGAACTCAGGGTCTTCATTTCTTCCATGATGACCTTGATGAGGGTGCGCTAGGCTTAGAGTTACTACCTCGGCACTATTCTTTACTACCCTTTCTCTCTTTGCCTTTTTTTCTATTTCCTTTCTTTCTTTCTTCATTTCTTAGTCATTTTTTAGATGTGCATTATTAAGCATAGGACCAAGGGTAAGATCCTTTTAGTGAGGTCGCATAGCTCAAGCATTATTAGTTTTGGCTTTTGAATATTTTATGGTTGCAACTACCTAAACCACTTTCACTCTTTTAGTAGGGAAATATCATGGATGGTATGGAAATGAATGGGAAAGATGGAAAGTGTTAAGTATGGTTGGGATATGAAGTATACTATGTTCCACCTAGTTCTATAGTAGTACAGCCTGACTCAAGAGGTGACGACACTTATCTAGAAGAGAATTATGACCCACCAAGGTATCCCCTAAAAAAAGGTAAAAATTTAGAGTGTTGTGATGCATTATTAGATTACACTCATGTCCAACACATTCACAACCTACATAAGAAACATTAACACCATGTCTAAGCAGGAAACCCCTACATGAAATCATAGTAGAGCAATTGAAGTGAACAAGATAAACCAAGAGAACATAGCACCATGTATGTGAAATCATAGGGTGCCATTTGTAAGTGCATGTATCATCTGAGGTGTAAGAGATAGGAGCTAATATACCATAGATGTGTTGGAATTTTCCCAAGACTAGTTAGGGTTAGATTTGCCATAGCAATTTAACTACTTTGACGTGCTCATTTTTCCATAGATGATGCTACATCATCGTCACCCAACCATAGGAACCTACATGTGCCACCCTCGAGCACAGCACACAGAGATCTATCCTGGGAAACCCTCTTGGGGAAGAAAACCCAACAAAACTTCTTCAGTACAGATTCATCAACCAAGTACAGTGTCAATACAATGCTCTCTCATAAAGAATGTCCCAAATAACCCTTCTACTCAAGGGAAACCCTAATGCATTATTAGATTTCACCGATGTCCAACACATTCACAACCTGCATAAGAAACATTAACACCATGTCTAAGCATGAAACCCCTACATGAAATCATAGTAGAGCAATTGAAGTGAACAAGATAAACCAAGAAAACATAGCACCATGTATGTGAAAGCACATAGACGATGCTACATCATCGCCACCCAACCATAGGAACCTACATGTGCCACCCTCAAGCACAACACACAGAGATCTATCCTAGGAAACCCTCTTGGGGAAGAAACCCAGCAAAATTTCTTTAGTACAGATTCATCAACCAAGTACATTGTCAGTACAATGCTCTCTCATAGAGAATGTCCCAAATAACCCTTCTACTCAAGGGAAACCCTGCTACTAGACTTTTGCGAGAAGATACACCAAGTATTATACCAAGACATACACCAAGAGATACACCAAGGCACAATACAAACCCTAACGCATTACCCTAGCAAGGTAGCGCATCAGAGAGAAACAAACCAAGACCAAGAGATGTGCCTTATCCTTCCTCCTGTAGTTGCAGCTGCAACTGCAGCTCTCCACCAAACTTGCACTATAACTGTGTGAGTTGTGATCACCAAATGAGTAAGGCCTCACCTTATTTATACTTATTCTTCCAGTGAACTTTTCCCACAGGGCCGACCTATCTTTTCTGGCAAATATAATTTACTTTGACTTTTTCTGGCAGGGCCGACTTCTCATATTGCAAGTATAAAAAATAATAATAATTATTTTCCTGAGCCGACATTACAAATATAGTCAGCATTATTCTTTTAGGGTTTTGACTTGATCAAATACAATAAGAATATATTCTGCAGCTACATAATACTTCAACACTCCCTCTTAGCAAGGAAGGTATTCTTCTCACACGATCTTCAATACTGTTTCTGTATGCATCTGTAATCTGAACCATTTACTTGTTGACTTTCCATGAATCTATACATCACTAGAAGTTCTATAACATCAACACTTCCTCTCAGCTAGGGAGGTATTATCCATGATGTTCTTCATCTAGTAGTCTCAATCACATCCATTCATTGCACATGGCATGTACAAGACTACCACCAATCACATGGTCTTGCAGACTAGTCTACAAGTAGCATCACCACAACCACACAGGCTATCTCATGATCAAACATATCATGTCACAAGTATCAACATCATAGACAAACAGGCTCTATCATAGTCACACACACACTATCTGACGAATCGATACATCACAGTCACCATCATAGCCATCCACTAGCTCTGTCATAGTCACACATAGACTAACTGATGGTCATGTCACAATCATGCAATTGGGGCCTCATCAACCATACTAGTATCTCTCTAGTGGGCATAGACTCTGTGATGTCTCGTTCCCAAGAGTAGGCCAACAGGGAGTGACTTAGTAGTCTATGTGTTCCCATAGAGTATAGTCAGGCACAAACGGGGAACGAGATGGAGAAATAAGGAGGAATTGATGGCTAAACGATGCATTAAGCCAAAATACTTAGGAAAAGTCACTTAAGCCTAAGTCAACGAAGAATTAGAATGAAAAGGTGCTAAAGGGGGACTTAATTAATTACTTATTCACCTTAGGAGGAAAAGCGCCTAGCTTAAGTGAGGTCAATGGTGAATTAGATTGGGAAAGGTATAAAGGGAGGAATTTGACCTAATTCCTCATTATGCATTGTTATGATTTGATGTTGAGAGTTCCCAGAGGAGGAAG
>SNQJ01S0088805.1:46742-66575 GCA_010110895.2 Picea sitchensis
GATTAAAGAACTTTGAATTTTGATCTCCGCATTTAATCCAAGTTGCCCTGCTCCCTTGTCTCCATAGAATTTCTTCTGCTAGGAGGATCTGATTTCGTCCAGTCTCAAGAAGCTTCAAGATGTTTCCCCTACCTCGAATCCCCCCCTCTTGTGAATCTGCTTGAAGGCTAACCTGTAATTCTCCCTCCATCTGTTCCAGTCTTTGAAGCTTTTGCTTTCTAAGATTTTTAGCCCTGGATTTGATTCTTTGTTTTAGGGTCTTTAGTTTCCAAACTAACCGTTTTTGTACCCCCAGTTCGTTCTGGAATATTGGGTCTTTCCAAACTTCTTTTACTATAATTGAGAATTATGCCTCAAGCAACCAACTCGAATTTAACTTAAATGGATAAGCTATCGGAAAAGAGGAGAATCAAATTGCAGTAGAATTGGAGCATGGTCTGATAGATATGGGTATTCCACCCATGACTTGATCCCGCCTTCGCCAATTTCTAGATATTCTGACATAAATACCCGATCCAAACGTTTTGAGATAGTCTCTGTGCCAAATTGGCCATTACGCTAGGTTGGAACTAGTTTGTCTGGAGCTATATCCACAAGACAATGTGCTTGAAAAAGATTATTGAAGTACCCAACCAACAGGTCCGGATGTGTTGAATCTCCACACACTTCCCCGATGTTTAAAGTGAGATTAAAGTCCCCTGCTGGTATCAAATTTTTATGTGCTAGCAGGTCCTTGGTGACCACCTTGTCCCAAAATAATTTTCTGTCAGAACAGGGTCCATAAACATTAAGAAGCGAGATCGACAGTTTGTTCCAAAGATAGGTACCTATCCGGAAAATTCCACCATAACATAGGTAAGGGTCTAGTTCGAATTTTGAAGGGTCCCAAGTCACTAAAATTCCCCCAGAAGTTCTTATCGGGTTAACAACACAGGTTAGCCAAGAGGGGCAAAATTTGTTCAAAATTAACATGGCCTTATTTCCATCGACCAACGTTTCTTGTAGGAAAATAATATCTGGAGAAGTCCTACTAAGAAGTCTTCTAAAGGAGGTTGATTTCAGGGTCCCCCCCACCCCTCTAATATTGAGGGAGAGCAAGATCGTGGCTTGGCTCTCACAAGGGATTTTATGCCTCTAAGCACCCCAAGATCTGTGAGAGTTGATTGGTGTACTTCTGGAAGAGAAGGAGTAGTTTTCGCCTTTTTACGAGCACTTCTGGTCTTTATAGGAGAGAGCTCAAAACCCAACCCCTTCAACCAGGTATAATCTTTCTCCAAGCCCAGCCCTGTCTTATCTGGACATCCCGAGACCCCACCAGGCTCCAGATTACGAAAGACATTTCTCCCCTGATAGGTAGGAATAGGTATAGGAGAAAGAGCCTCCCTGTAGGTCGGGACCAAGGTATCCAAAACAACTCCTAAGGAACTATCTCCAGCTTATGATTCTCTAAAACTCTAGTTGATATTGCCCCCTTCCGTCTCACTGAACATAGCTCCTACACCCCGCAAATCCTTTGAATCACAAGCGTGGGTGTCTACAGGAGTATAGAATTTTTGGTTTGTATCACCTATGGTACTAAAAAAATCCAGAGGTTTCACAGAATCAGTGGATGGTATGCCATGTCTCCCCCCTCGCAAATATTCAGTGGAAGTTGTGAAAGGTAGGCAAGTAACCTCTCGAGCCTGTGACTTATCAACCGAGGGTAAAATCGGGGATCCCGCACCCAGGAGAGTGGAAGAATTCAGAATGTCTCTTTCCCAAGACAACAATGAGAAAAATAAAGAAGAGCGGATAGACTTTAACTTACCAGTGACAATTTCCGAGCAAGATGAGTCGTTAACTCCTTGTGCCTCTGGGAAGAAATCATGTGCATCCACTCCTGGTGAGTCGAATATGGTCGACAAATTTAGCATAGTGTCTTCTGATTGTTCCTCCTCCGCAAAACCAGGATAATGTCTTCTCAAGTGGCATGTTTTTCGACAATAAGTGCACCTGAAGGGAATGCCCAAGTAATCCAACTTTTGACATATATGATGTCCTCTCCAATCAATATCTATGGATTCCAGCAACCCTGCGTGTATGTCTAATTCCACCAGGACCTTTGCCAACTTTTTGTCTAAAGCTACGAGAGCCTGTTTATCAACATTGGTAAAGCGCCCGAGTGCATTTCCAATGGCCTCGAAGGCTTTCTCATTTAGAGGTGCAATGGTAAACTAGGTAACAGGACCTAGAAATGACGCATATGGAAATAATACAGTGTCGGGTCGAAGCTGACTCGCCAATGTTTTAGCATTAAATTGCCTCCTTCTAATAACCAGAACCGGTCCAGGATAAGTGATGTGTCCTCACGTGTTTTAAAGTGAAATCTGAACCACCCTCTCGTCAAATAATAAATCTCTGGCTCGTAACCCAGCAGAGGCCGCCAGGAAGTCTATACCCACATTGTAATATTAGTTTTGCACAAGTGTCATTAGGAGAGTCGGCCCACTAAAGTGCACAACGCCAGACTGACTGAATCCTCCAGTCCAACGTTTGCCCCTAACACCATTTTTCTCTTAGATTTGTTTGAGTACCATGGTCTTAAATAGGACTTTCTACCACCAGTGGATTTACGGGTTCTCCCCACCTGTGAATAAATGCCCGCAGTGGTCCCTAAAACTCTCGGTTCCGCTAAAGGAAAAGGCGCAAAACTTAGTCCAAAAATGGACCCTACAGGAAAGTTTGTTGGAGCATCAAATGATACAACGGGGTTATGGACAATAGTTTTTACCGCATATGGCGAAGGAAAAGGCTTTAAGGTCGTCTTCCTCGGGTGGGGAACACTAACAAACTCCCCTTCGACACCAGTCTTTGCTAAGGCAGAGGAAAAGGCTCTATGTCCAACAGGAGGCTCTGTAAGAGAGTTCTCTGGTGCAAAGGGGGCATCGGAGGCTATGGCAGGCAGTTTTGTCGATCCGTAGGTAGAAATGAACCCCAAATCCAACTGCTTCGAGGATTTACGTCCCTCACGGTGTGTTGGCTTGTCAATCGAGGTGAAGAGACCTGTACTGCGCCAGAGTGCCTCGTCATCCGCACCCATAAGTGCGATGACTTCAGCCTCCATCAATGCACGTCTCTAAGGAAGATGTCATCTATACTCCACTAAGGAGGACGCCTGGAGACAAGTTCAGAGGACTGACTCAAGTAGTTAAACCCCTAGCTGTGAAATGAGAGTCCAAACAACGATGAAAAGACAATGTATTAAGTCTGGCGTTTTGGAGCCTCCGCTAAATAAGGGTATAGCTCTGGGGCCCCAAATGAAACTAGAAAAAAGACAAGAAGTAACCTCCGCCAAAGTAGTTGACTCCTTCAACAAATTCGAGAAGTAGGATAGAGCCACTGTCTAGCCCCCCATATCCCTAAAAATTGGATAAATGTCTATTGTCATCCCTGTCCGCCATTAGAGGTGTGTTGCAGGTTTCAAAAATTTGTTTCCTGCCCTCCCTCTCCATCCAATACATAGATGATGCCAGAGGTCCTTGTCCTTACATATATGGCAAAGCTTGTAGTGTATTTAAAAATAAAGACTTATCAATGTGATGAAAGAAGAAAATGTGAGATCTAATCAAAATAGGCATCTCTTTATGGAAAAGTTGATATCACGTATCTTAGTTAATTTCTTTGCTAGATAGATATAATAATCCGATATAAAAATTGTTAGATATATCTATCTTTGCTAGATAAATATAAAAATTACCTGCTTATAAGGGTTGGATGAGTTTGAATAATAACAAATTATGTACATATAATAATTTGATTAAGATTTACATTATTTTTAGGTAGATATAAAAATTACTTCATTTTTCCTTGATATAAAAATTACTTTTACTTTTTTCAAGAGAAAATTACTTATTATATTATATATAATTGTGTACACATGACAAAAACCTTAACCATATAATAATTACTATTTCTAATTTTTCTAATTTTTTTTTTCTATTTCTAAAAATTACTTGTTTGTAAGGGTTGAATAAGTTTGAATAATAACAAATTATGTACATATAAAAATTACTTGTTTGTAAGGGTCCGGATGAGTTTGAATAATAACAAATTATGTAAATGTGTTTCGAATTTAAATAATAATAATAAATATTTATTTATAGATATTTATGAAATTATTTTTTCTAATTTGTTGAAGAAATTTAAAAAAAATAACATTATATAATTATCGATTATCAATAAAATTTTAATTTTTAAATTCTGTTCATTTCCAACGAAGTTTTCTGAGCTTGGGAATTGGTTGAGAACGCCCCCAATTGGTTGGGAACTTTTTTGGGAACTTGGAAACTTTTTGAGAGCTTCAACATCAAATAAATGGGAGCTTAGGAACCAATTTCCTAAAAGAAGAGCTTTAAATTAGAATTATATTATATTAAAATGTAAATATATTTATTCCATTATTACAAATACATAATTTCTTACAAATATTTTCATTATATTTATTCAAAATATCACTATAAAACTAAGACTAAAATACAGATAAATATTATTTCAAAAATTAGTTAAGTAAAAAAACTTAATAATACTCACTTTATAGTTGTGGATATAAAAACCTTTTAATGCGTGTATGTTTTCCTTCAAGCCCAAACTAAATATAAAAGTCTAATAAATCAATACCCTATCCAGTGGAAGCATTTGCTCCTACACCCTGTAGTTGATATCAACCAACCATATCATTGACTTTTATTGTATTTTCATATTAGAAGAGTAGTACTATTTTGTTTTTTCCAATAAAAAAGAATAATGCTTCAAATTTACAAAGATGTTTAAAATTTATATATATAAAGCTTAATTTTAAAAAGATGTTAAAATTGTATATATGTATTTTGAATTTTGTTTCTCATTTTCTAATGGAATATTTATGAATATTAAAGTTTATTGTGTTAAATATATTCATATAATTTTAATATTGTAGTTATTGCAATAGGAGAAACATTGCCCTCAATTGACCTTCGATTTTATTGAAATAAAATTTAAAATGTATCATATCTCTATACATTGTAATCTAAAGTATCATTGTGATCTAAAATGTTTTTTTATGTTTTTTTAATATATATTGTTATGGCTCCCAACTTCACATTTTCTGTAAATTTAAGCAAAACTTCTACTTGTTCGATATGTATCCAAGTTCCTAACGTTCCCAGTTTCGAAAACTCATGCAACATAAAAACATGATATATAATTTTTAAATAAAAAAACATATATAATTTTTAAATAAAAAACAGTATCTAATTATCCATCAAATCATAACATTATCTACTTACCATCAAATAATAAAATTTTAAGTTCAAAACATGATTTATAATCTTTAAATTGAAAACACGATGATGTATGTGGACAAGAAGTAAAAAAATTTAATATAAAACTATTGTTAAATTATAATTATTAATATATATTTTTTATATAATATTGTTTAATATACCTAAACAGAAAACGAAATAATCTAACTCGATACCTAAACAGAAAAGACAAAGACGTAATGACTTCGAGGAAAAGATGAAACCTTGAAAATTCACCTAAGACCAACACATTAAATATTAATCTTTCACTAAAAGATTTGATTAAGAATGAGAGGCTCGTCTTTAGTCTTCATGTTTATTGACTAGGAAAGTGTATTACTTAATAACTAATATAAACCATTTTTATAAAAGTTAATTAAAATTTTGTTAATTATATTGAGCATATATCTATTGATAATGGATACAATTAATGATCTTTTAATCTTAAATTCTAATTTGATGGCTAAGCATTGAAGATGCTGGCATATTCTTAGTCGTCCTCCAAAATCAATGTTTCAGATTTATTGTTCATAACTTCCTTGCATTTATGAAGGCATCCGTTAACATGTTTACTTTTTTACATTTACCTAATCACATTATAAATTTTCTGTAAAAATACATAATTTCCACGTTCAAATGATTAAGGAGGATTAAAATATATCAAGACCACATTTATATCATTAAAAAACACTGTGCACACGTTTCATTTTGGTGTCACTCATTCATTTTTTATATTTGAAAGGTCGTTTGATGCCACGACCTGCACGAACATTTAATATTCACCGGTCGGCTCAGTCACGACTCTTGTTCTGAATGGAACCCTTTCGACATTTTCCAGCAGTGAGTCGATTATGCTAGTGTTAAAAATAATTCAATACATATGGTTGTGTTAAGTTTTAAAAACTTTGTACAGTTTTTTTAATTATAATTGTTTTACTTTTTTACAGAGAAATAAACAAATGTATGTAGTTAATATTGATATAAATTTATTAAATATAGAAAAAAAGTTTTTTATTCAAAGTTTAGATAAATAAAAAAAGATAATTAATTTTAATAATTATATTTTAATTTTGTCAAATCTTGTAAAGTGTGATTGGTTTTGAAGGGTTTTATTTGTAGGGTGATGCACTTTAGTGTAATAGGGAGGAGACACCTAAAAAATTCAACCAACTAAAAGGTTGGTATGACCTAGGTTGTGTGATACTGTCTGTTTTTTACTATTTAAATTAGCTAAAGATTAGTCCCTCGAGTCACAGACACCCTAGCCAAAAAGATTAAATTTCCATATTTTTGTTATTTTTTTCCTCGGAAAAATAGCGTAATTCTATTCATCCATAGAGAACCAAATTACATTTTGTAGGTGTTGATAGCACATGCCCAATACTTGGGTAAGCAAAGAGAAATGTTAGAAGCCAGAAATGGCCCAAAGTAAAGTCCACAGAGGATGTACTAAATAAAGAGGTGGGAAAAATCCCAAATGTAGGCAGATAGATGCCAATAGGCCTAAAGAAAAATACGACAGAACACGTAGGATGAAGAGAACCTGGATGGACCAGGCCAGAGCGGCAAATAAACCCCATCAAGATCAGGATCCAAAGGGACCACAAGAGAGACTGCATCCACAGTGAAGGAGAACCAGAACCTGCACGCCCAAAGAGGACCTCAAAGCATTGACCCTCCCAGTCAAAGTCAACACTGCACGCCCGTGAGATGGACCTTAAAAGCTCTGAAGTAGATCCTACCCAAAAGAAGCGGAAATACCCAAGCAACCACTTCGCAACATAGATCATAAGGGGGTGCAGGGGATCTCGGACACTAAGACACCGAGAAGGCCCTGACTTTGCATCAAGCCCTGAACAAATCAACAGGGATGGCATGGTGAGGTCCAAACCCTCATAAAACTTCAAGAAAACGTCTCTGCACAAATTAGAGGCTAAAGAGAAAGAGGATCACAAACCCTCGCAGACAACAAAAGAGGCGCAAAGTAGATCTGAGGAAACTGACTGAGAAAAAAGGAGAACCCGATCTAGAGAACCAGCTCCATGCCCGGAGAAAACCACCACGAAAAACTCAGCAGGAGAACCCATCCAGGCAACTCGATCCAGATCCGCACCCAAATCTGACCGCCACAGACCAAGCTAGAAGGCGCAATCGAGGCAATGAGAAGATCGACAGAGCTCGACGACTCCAGGTCCGCACCCATGGAAGACATAGAATCTGGTCACCGACATCAGAGGCAACACCACAGGAAGCCCAAAAGGATACAAATCCCCTTAGGCAATAAGAAGTCTAGCACAAAAAGAAATGAACAACCCCTCAAACGTTTGCACGAGCAACAAACCCTCCAATGCATACGATATGTGGCAAGATGCTACAATCGATTGACGCGAACACCACCAGGGTGGTCTGAGGATGATCCTCACAACAAAAGAAGAAGAGGTTGTCGACGAAAGGGAGGAGAGAACACGAGGGGGGGAGGGCCTGCAGCTGAGAAAACCCTAGCCGCAAACCCTGTTCTTTTTCCATATTTTTGTTATTATTTTTATATTTTAATTAATTTATTTCAATAAATTTTTATTTTTTATTTTCAATAAAATATATTAATTAATCATCATGTATGAGCTTTGAAAAAAAAATTGTAAACTAAATTTTGAAATATTTTAACATTTTAAAATATTTGAATTAAAACCTTAAAAAATATATTGAGCTTTGAAAAAAAAATTGTAAACGAAATTTTGAAATATTTTAACATTTTAAAATATTTGAATTAAAACCTTAAAAAATATATTGTGAATTAAAGTATATGAATTTATTAATTTTATAAAAAAACATTCATTTTAGATTTTTTAATTATTCAAAGTCAAATTCTCCTCAAAATACCAATTAAGTTTTTTTTTGTTTTTTTTCCTTGAAAACAAATTTAAATAGTTGCGAGGAAGGTGCATACCAATAAGAAAAAGCTCAAATTTTAAGATTCATTCTATTATTTTTTATTATAAATATGGTTGAAGTTTTCACGTAACCACACTATTCAACCACTCTTGGTATTGTGATAATTTTATAGAAGATTTAACACGGAATGTTTAATTTTGTCCGAGGGTGGGTATTGATTTGATTCCTAACGAGAGATTGAATTTCCATGTTTGAATCCAATTGCATGAGGATAAGTGTATGTTTGGGTCAAACACGATGGTTGAATACTTTTATAAATGCAAACTATAGATTTCATAATGTTGAGTGTAGGGTCGATTGTGTTCTCGATATTTTGTCTACATGGAAAAGGGATGATTTAAATTATTCTTTGCAAAGTCAGATATTAAGGTTTTAGGCGTAAAAGTGCATGTTATTGGATAAGAGTTTTTTTTTTTTTACTTAAGAAAATAAGGTAGGTAATGGTTTAAGATCAAGAGATATTTGGTAAGAGTGAAAGTTATTTCCTTAGGAATCATTAACAAGTTATTTTAAGTGGTGTGACTTTTTTTGAATAATTGTGATAAGTCGTTTTGCATTCACAGATAACAACCAATGATGATTGTCCTTGCTGATGGTTGACAACTAGGTTATGATAGATGTTTTTTTTTGTAAATAAAAAGAAGTTCCTTGTATTAATTTTAACTGTTATCCATACATTGCCAAGTGTTAGCCACCCGTTCTGCCACAGAAGGGAAACCAGAACAGGTGGCCGCCATTAGAGGCTCAAAGTTTGACGCATCATCGTAAGAGCTGAAACTGTCTGAAAAAAATTGTACATCCTAGCTGCATGAACAAAACTGTATGGACAATATGAAAATGACCACTATGACCATCTAGTCTGCTATTGGAGTAATAAAAAAACATAAGCCTGCAACGAGAGCAAACAAAGAACAGAAACCTAGAGGCCTTACTCCATTGGCGAGCTCGGGCGGCCATGGATGTTGTAGACAGGGGTGTACCTCTGGCCACACGTTGGGCATCGAGTCCGCGCAAGAGCGTCCGCTAGTGCATCGAACATAATGTCCAGTCTTTGGCTGAGGATGCGCTGTGAGTGCAACTGATCATCTTGTTTTTGTTGAATTTCAAAGATAAGTTGGAGGTGCTCCTCCGCGAGACGATTTGCACAGATCTGAGGCTGCTCCTCTTCCTTTTCCTCGCTAGCGACCACCATGTTCTCCTCCACCTGCCAACTTGGGGAGATTTCCTCCTCCACCATGTAGTTGTCGTCGCCATAGATCGGGTCTTGTGGGTTATATTTTGGGGGGGGGCAGAAGACTAGTGGGCAAAGGAGTGCGCTCCCTCAGTGGTGGCGCTTCCTCCTTAGTCGAGCTATTGCCATGGATGGATTGAGGGGAGGACGGAGGCAACGCTGACGACCCCAGGCTATTATGCCTGGGGCCAGAGAAACGAACAACAATGAGAGCCAATAGGGAGGGGGAAAGTCTTCCACACCTGGAGAGGGCACTGTAGTACTGCACATCTCTCCTAGACTTCCCCCTTTCTTTGGGCATGGTGGTAAAAATGCAGAGGCAGAGGGATGAGGGAAGAGAGGCGATTGGAAAGCGCTCAAGAGAGCTTGAAAGAACCGAGGCGCAGGTGAAATTGCTGAGGAGAATGCAGAGAAAACTCTTGTGAGGGCCGAGGGACAGAAGCAGGGTGATGAAAGGGTAAGGTGAAAGTTTGCCAGAGAGAGCAATGGAGAAAACACAGTTGCAGAGGGCGACAGTGAAAAAATGCTCAGAGGAGCCGAGGAGCAGGAACAAATGCGGAGGGGGAAAGGGTGAGTTCACCAGGGCAATTGCCCACTTAGTACTCCACGAATTGACGGATGTGCTAGCCATTAGAGTCGAATTGACAACCTCCCTAGGACTGGTACGCTTGGTCTGGCTTGCGCGAGGGGCCATTAGCCCTGCATGGTTGTCCAGGTGCACTACCATTACTGTCTGCGTGGTGTGAGCCATTCGGTAGTTATGAACAATGGGTTGGCAGTCGGGGTTAATAACTCCCCTGACCGCTCCATTCCAAGTGTCTTCTGACGCTGGCCAGGTGACACCCCATCCAGGAGTAGGTTATGATAAATGTTACCTCCTTCCATGATGTTGATTATTTTTTAAGTAAATAATTAACTAACATTTTGACCCTTTTTTATAAAATATTATGAAAATTAATTACATCAAATATGGGTAAAGATTTCTTATTCTCCCTTTAAAATATTGGAGTGATGCTTCTCTGCCATATCCGAACAACACTTTGAGTAAATTTATCATCTTATCTCTGAAAATTACCAAACACCTTTTTTTTTTTCACAAAAAATTTCACCTTATATTCATAGAGAGATATAAATTGTTCCATTACAAATTGAACTTCACCGGTAACTTTAGCAAATATCCAAAATAGATTCCCAAAAAAAACCAGACTGACCATCAAAATGTCAACACAGACATCCTATCCAGAATCCGCAAAACATATCGCTAATGACATTAGAGTCTAATTCCAGCATAGTATTCTAAAACATATTAATGACCATCAGAGACAACTGGAAACTAGAAAATATCTAAGAACATATGGCGGCCTTCATGATCCCCCACACATTGGAAAAATTCAATTTTCCCAGGAAGCCTATGAAGGGCTATCTTAGAAAGGTTGTCTGCCGCAGTGTTATCTTCACGATAAACATGTTGGAAAGCAATAGCCTGAAAATGTGATTTTAGCTCAGAAATCTTGTCCTTCCAGCACTCCAAAGCTATAACATGAAGTTGGCCTTTACCAATCAACCAATCAATAATGATCCTTGAATCACCCTGCACAAAGAACTCCAATATGTCAAACCGAATAGCCAAAACTAGAAGAGCCCAAGCACCAAGCAACTCCGCTCTAGTATTGTTACTCGGACCACAATTTAAATACCATTTATAGATTTTGTTCTCATTAATCCGAATCACTCCTCCTACTCCACTATTTAAACCATTTGCATAGGTTGCACCATCAAACCACCCAGCCAAACACCTAGCCTCAGTATTCTTTGAAATACTCTGAACCTTCTTCTTCCTGGGAGACAACCTGTATTCTTTCAATGCCGAGAGGGATAATATAATCACCTTTTGAACAAATGGCTTTCCGTTTTCGAAGATTGCACAATTCCTTTCCATCCAAAGATGCCAACAGATAAAGGCCGGTAGAGTTGGATAACTTGTATTAAGAGTTCTCCAATTCTTAAAGCATTCGGGGATAGTTGAATCGGTCCATAATCCTGGAAGAGTTAATTTCTGATTTTCTCTGATCCAGACCTCCTTTAAAAAAGGACAATCGACAAATAAATGGAACACCAATTCTGAATCCTGCATACACAGAGAGCAAAGACTCGGCCCAATGAAGCCCCTTCGTTGAATATTATCCCATGAAAGCACTTTATTTTCCACCAATAACCATGAGAACAACTTTAGTTTGAGAGGGAAATCCCATTGCCAAAGCGCCTTTCTCCATCCTCCAATTAGGAAGGCCTGTCTTTTACATTCAACTGCCTCATAAACATTTTTAACAGTAATCATGCCCGAAGAGTCACCAGTCCATTTCAGGATATCCGGCTCAGGCCAATGTGTTATGCCATTGTTGATGATTTCCCTTCTAAATGACTGTCATTCCTGTGCGAGTGTACCCTGCAAATCTAATTCTTCGCTAGTTACCCAATAGTCCCTGATGCTTCTGGGTCTCGACACGCCTTGAGCCTGAAATAAAAAATGGATCCCTCGGTGGTTGAAAGTCGAAATAAGATCTTCTGATGACAGGGTTGATTCTCCCATTCCTAGAATCGAATCTCTCCCAATGACTATCAAAATACCAGAACCCGGATGCTAGGCAATCCACTGGAGTAAAATATTCAAAGAATTTTGAAGGTGCTTCCAAGTTTGCGATCCGAAAGATCCAGAAGCCGGTGCCACCCTGAGCCAATGCTCCATACAAAAAGACGAAAGATACTTTGCTTTGATAATGAGATGCCAAAGACCATATCCCATTAAAACCCTCCACAAAGTGTTTGCAGCCATCGCCTGACTAAAGCTAAAAAGGTTACGCAATCCCCATCCCCCAAATCTTTTCGGCCGTGCAATATAATGCCAACTACACAGATGATATCCTTTCCTTTTTTTATTTCCATTCCAAAGAAAGTTGTAAGTGACTTGTCAAATTCTGTGTAGGATCGAGGACATAATGTTAGCTAGTGCCATCCAATATACTGGTTGGCTTTCCAGGACAACCTTGACCAAGACTACTCATCCACCCAAAGTCAACCACATATTACACCAATGAAATATTCTAGATTCAAATTTTGTCAACAACCAATCCCAATCCGCTGCCTTGTACTTGTCTGCTTTCAAATAATAACCCATATATTTAAATCCCAATGCAATGTGATTAACTTCAAAAGGAAAGAAATATTTTATATCATCTAAGACTGTTGGTTGCACTTTAAACTGATAGAATGATGATTTCTGAGGATTGATCATCAATGTTGTAGCATTGCAAAAGATAACCAAGAGCCTATGAATCTTCGACCACTCATTTACAGAAGCATTAGTCATTATGAGGATATCATCAACAAAAAGGAGATGGAGAACCCATAATAGTCTAGTTACCTTAATACCAGACACCAAACCTTCCTCTTGTCTTTTTTTTAAGGCAAGACTCAAACCTTCCATAATTAAGATAAAAAGTAGAGGTGACAGCGGACACCCCTGTCTAAGGCCTCTTCCCCCATTGAAAAATTCAGTAGGCTCGCCACTGATGAGGACAACATAGATGGCCGAAGTAATACATCCCATAATCCAGTTGGTCGTCGGAAGACCAAAGCCGCATTGTAAAAGAACAAGTCTGATGTAATCCAAGCTAATACAATCATAAGCCTTCTTCAAGTCAATCTTAAGGATCAACACTTGCAATTTTTTCACCTTAATGTTGTGAATACACTCCTACGTTGTGCCTATGGCATCAATGATTTGTCTGCCTCTAAGAAACCCAAACTGTTCATCTGAGAGAGTACGAAACATAATAGGTCTGATCTGAATTGCTAAGATCTTTGTTATTATCTTGTAACAAAGATTACAGAAGGCAATTGGCCTAAAGTCGCCAAAGGAAGCCGAACCATTGACTTTTGGGATAAGAGTTATGAACGTAGAATTCAAGGATCTATTAACCATACTAGAAATGTGAGAATCTTCAACAGCCTCCCGAAGGTCATCTGCAATCAAGTCAAATAAATGCAAGAAAAACTCTATTGTCCAACCGTCAGGACCAAGACTCTTGTCCTTCGTAAACCCTTTCAGAACCTCAAGAATCTCCTCCTTCGAGACTGGCTTTTCAAGCAATTGTACCTCCTTGTTTGTTGTCAATCTAGGGTATAATCTCACTGCATAAATCTGATCCACTATCAAAAGGTGTGATTCTTTGTAAAAGGTACTAAAATGTCTCAAAGCTTTTGCCTTGTTAGCCTCCTACCCAATATAAACTTGATCTGATTCATCCTTAACCTCCCAAATGTGTTTTTTGTTGCGCCTGAAGCTAGCATACTTATGGAAAAATTTAGTATTCTTGTCACCCGACAGGATCCAATTAGCCCTGCTCTTCTAGCGCCACAATTCCTCGTCGGCCAATAACATTTTGTTCCTATCTTTTTCAAGTGTATTTAATCGGTTAAGTGAATCGGTCTCAAGAGGATGATCAAGACTTTATTTCATTGGAGTAACGATATCTTTTTCAAGCTGAGCATAAATCTGTTGTTCACTTTTCTTCTTACTCACTAACCACTTTCTCACCCTAACCTTCAGGGTTTTTAGCTTCCCTACTAATTTGGATTGTGCGCCGCCTCCCGTAGACTCCTGTTGGGTATTCCACACTTCTCTGACCAATTCCCAGAAGCTATTATCCTTCAACAAGTCCGAATTAAACTTATATGGATAGGACACGGACTTGAACCCATAATCAAGTTGAAAAAGAATCGGTGCATGGTCAGAAATGTAAGGATGGTCGACCCATGATCTGAATAGAGCCGAATCTTCAAGCAGTTCAATTGAAGCATAGACTTTGTCTAATCTTTTAGATATATTATCCGTCCCCATCCTACAATTGCGCCATGTAGGAACCACCTCCGCAGGCTTGATATCAGTTAAGTGATGTCTCAAGAGCAGGTCTCTGAAAAAAACCGTCTGCGAATCTAACAAAGCCAAAGCCCCCCAAACTTCATCATATCTAGTCATGAAATTGAAATCTCCTGCAATAATAAGCTTTCTTAGGTCAAGAAGTCCGCTAGCTTCCAAATTCTCCCAGAATAATCTACGTCTGGAACACGAGCCATATACATTTATAAAGCTAATCCTTCTTTTATTAGGGATATGTACACCTGTCAATAGAATACCACCAACACATAAGAAAGGTTGCAAATCCAACAAATTTGGATTCCATGCCACCAGGAGCCCTCTCGACTTCCCCACTGAACTCACAACCGAGAGCATCCAAGAGGAACACAAAGAAAGCAAAAACTTCCTTGCTTTAACCTCATCCAAAAGAGTTTCACGGAGAAAGATTATATCTGGTTTAGTAGAAGATATTAACCTTCTCAAAGAGGGTAGTTTTAGGGGACCCCCCACCCCTCTAACATTTAGGGTGAGGAGGATCATGACTTATCCCTAGCAAGGGATTTCATGCCTCTAAGCGCCCCCTTTTCAAAGAAGAAGAAGATGGTAAATCTGTAGTAGAAGAGCCCAACTCTTGTTTCTTTCAAGCACTCCTTATTTTAATAGGAGACACCTTAAAACTTAGTCCTCTTGACTAGGCCAACTTCCTACTAAGATTCGGTCTATAGACAACAATGCATCACCAGAATCACAATTCGGATTAACATAAACCTCCAATCCCCAAAAAATCTGAAGGGGTATTGGGCCGGTAGGCTCTCATGAAGAAGTAGCTAAAGACTCGCTTACAGGAACCAGGGGAGGGTCAGAAACAACCAAAACAACAGTAGGGTTTAGTTGAGAGGACAAGGCAATAAGATGAGGATCTGAAGGGGCTAAAGTCACAGGATCCTGAGTGGCATTAAATGAGCAAGATAGGGCATGTTCAGGGTTCCCTAAGGCCACTTCCCCATCAACTGAATCCATCCCCTTCCCAGTAGTAACCGAAGAGATTGCAAGTAACAAGGCAAAATTTCCCCGGAAATCCCTTTCCCATAAGGAGAGCTTTAGGAAAAGAGAGGGACAAAAAAATTTGAGCTTACCCAAGAGTGTACTCGAAGCACCAACTAGAGACTTGTCGAAGCCCTCTGTAACTCCTTCTCCCAACGGGCTCTGACCTTCCGAGCTTTCTTCCATATAATGCAGGTCCGCTGAGCTAGGATTCAATTCGTCTTCCTCCTCAATGGAAACAAAAGCAGAGTGGCAATCCTTCCTTAGGTGACCCGTTTTCCTACATGAGGTGCATCTAAAAGGCAGACCGAGATAGTCCAAACGTTGGACCGATACTTGACCTCTCCACTCTAGTTCAATGGAATCCATTAGACCCGCATGCAAGTCTAACTCGACCAACACTTGCGCCAAATGTTTGTCTGTCGAGAGAAGACAGGCTTCATCAATTTTCAAGAAGCGACCGAGTAAATTCCCAATGGCTGTAAGCGCGGGTAAATTCCATAGATTCAAAGGCAATCTTGGTAACAACACCCAAACATGCCTGTAACTGAAGTATTCAGTTACCAGATTAAAGCATGTTCTCCACCGTTTCAGTATTAAGCAACCACCCTTATAATCCCAGAACAAATTTAAAATGCTCTCCGCATCTTCAGGGGTCTTAAAAAGTAGACTAAACCATCCACAAGGTAGCGTCGTGAATGTCAGGATATAACCAAGCAGAGGGAGCCAAACCTCCTTCATCTAGTCCGAGAAGGACAAATTACACTTATGTTTATAAGCAAAACGTCCTACTAAGGCGCACAGTGCAAGTTGGCACGTCTCCTCAAGCCCGACATCCATACCAATAACCAGACGACGACGTGCTTTTTTCGGCTTCCATACTCTGGTAGCCTTCCTGGTTCTAGAAACCTTATGACTCTTGGATCCACACTGAAAGTGAATCGTGGAGGGATCCTTGGCAGTCCTAAAGTCCACACCGTTTAAACCACTTCCATCCTTGATACCATTCACTAGAAATTCACTCGCTCGAGCATTGTTTGAAGTCACAGGCATGTCACCTGTAGAAGGAGGCCGGGAATACTGGTTAATCAATACTTTGCTATCACAAGGAGCTTTACCAGGAGAAAAAGGAGAAGATAGCGCTGGAGGTGACTGTTCCAAGTGGTTTAATGCGTTTCCTAAATGCCTCTGACCAACACTTAAACCACATAACTCATCAATTGTCTTGAAAAGACCCTCACTGTCCCAGTCCTCCTTGTCGGATGCGCCCAATAAACCGCTAACTTCAAACTCCATCCTAGGAGTTGCCATCTTGACAACTTACTGTCACCACTGATCCTGTAGGCCTATCACATCTCGTGGGCCCCTACCTCCCAATCGTCCCAAGAAACGAGCAATAAAGACAAATAAATAAGGTCATAAAAACACTTAAATGAAATCAATAAAGAGATGGAAACGGCCCAGTCAAACCACCAAGGCTAGGAAGGATTTCACAAGGTTCTCGACTCCTAGAACCTATAAAACCAGTTTCTAAAAACGGAAGTCCACCATGAGAGCCAACATAAACTTTGAAAAAAGTGCTATAATGGATATCCCGCCAAAGCCTAAAATAAAAAAACCCCTATGCTCCATCGCTCAAAAAGTATTTTTCTTATAAAATTTATGACTTTGTCATGAATCTCAAAAACTACCAAACACCTACAAACCTATATACATTTATAATCATTGAATATTATCATCATGTCTCCAAAAACTACCAAACACCTACAAACCTATGTGCATTTATGATGATTTAAATAAAGACTTTCCCGACCATGTTGGAGATTGAGGATAATTTAAACAAAATTCCTTCATTATGAAAATATAACCTTATGTTATAAATAATATTTTTAACATGAGCACATGGTAGCTTCTTACATGCGTGTCATAATCTCATGATGCTCGTATCTGTAAAATATATAATAAATATTTAAATTTATTATAATGACTTGTTTAAGGGAGCTCTTCACTCGTCTCAAGGCCATATTATTTGAAATACTATATCGAATCACACTACATGCCACCATTTAAATATATTTGTTGACACATCGTACTTGTAAAAGAAAGTCAATATATTAATATGGTTAATTATCATTTTGTATGTTATTGTGAAAGAAACTCAATATATTGATATGGTTAATTATCACTTTGTATATTCATTTAAGGAGTGAAGTTAGTCTAATAAAATTGTAACGAGGATATCAAAATAAGGCCACCCTCACCTTTATATAAGTGGGAGATATTAGAAAAATGTATTCTCCATTTTCTCTAATATTTTTCCACCCCCATTTTTATACGAAGAAATATTAGAGAAAATGTATAATACATTTTTTCTAATATTTCCCTCACCCCACTCTCATCCTCACCTTCACCCTCATATATACATTTTTGCTAATATTTTCCCCATTCCCTACCCTCACTCTCATATAATGAGTGTTCACGTCAGAGGTTCTTTTTTCCAAGACCCTCACCCTCATATAATAAGGAGTGTTCACGTGAGAGGTTCTTTTTTCCAAGACTTTCATAAATTATGTTATGGTTATGTTTGATCAACCTTTTTTTTTGTTGTGTAGGTTTTTTTGGGGGTGTTGTTTAATTGTATTATGTTTTGGTCTTTTTCGCTTGAATTTGGTGATATAAATATGTATGAAATCACAATTTTTTTGTTGTTTAAATTGTATTTTTGAATGCAGAAATGGATTTAGCGTGTTAAAAAATTCTTGAGGCACTCAAATTATACAAAATTAACCACTCAAATCTGCAAATCCAACAATTTCTTACCAAATTTCAAATAAAATTGAGAAAATATCCCCAAAAAACCAAAATGTAGAACAATTAAACTACAACTTTTTTTTAGTGATAACTTGCCAGCATTACTCTATGTGCGCATGTTGTTAGTTAGCAGCCTGCAAACAACTCTCGGGTTGTTAGTTATCAACACACATATGCATGCAAAATGGTATGAAAAAGTATAAAATGCATGAAATTTATGGGATTTGAGAGGAGATCACTAAGGTCATACACATGCTATGATTTTGTTTCCTAACTAGTGGAATCATTTTTTTTCCAATATGAGGTTTAAGGCAAGGGAAAGACACATTGAGGAATCACAACTTTATGTTAGTAAAATTGTTAAAGTCTTACTGAACCTTTT
Source organism: Picea sitchensis (assembly GCA_010110895.2). Lineage (NCBI taxonomy): Eukaryota > Viridiplantae > Streptophyta > Pinopsida > Pinales > Pinaceae > Picea > Picea sitchensis. The sequence continues at coordinate 65,399 of SNQJ01S0088805.1, forward strand.
TCCCATAATCCTCTCCCTTTATAGAGCCTGGTTGGTTATTGTTGTAGGAAAATTCCCCCATGGACAGGTGAATGTCCTCTTGGATCTTAGACCCCTATGACCAAGACAGAAAAATGCTAACATTGAACACTGACATTCCTTTAAATGTAGCTAAACTAGTCAAAGGAAAAGAGGAAGAAAGCATGAGTACCTTTTTCTGAAGTTTGTCCTTGCTCGTTCCAGGTTGAACTTGATCTTCAAGCCCCTTTAATGAGTTGTGCAATTCAATAGACAACAAAGACAATGCATGCTTCCTATTCTACCAAGATTAGTTTAAACTAGATTTATCAAGAAGAGACAATCCCATGCAAACATACACAAACTTGAAGGAAATATGCCAAGCATATATATTAATGAGAACATAACAAGGTACTTACAATCTGTAGATGTAGATGCAACAACCTCACCAAGTCCTCCTTGTCCAACCCCTTGCTCGAAAGATACACGATCAAAATGACAATACTTTTCACTGATATTCCCCTCCTTTTCACCATGAGAATGCCTCCTTATATAGGCTTTGAGAGGCTCAACCACCTTATCTATTCTTGGAATAAGTTGAGGATACGACTCCATCAATTGTGAGATTTCCCTTAGATCCATCCTTTAGCTTGGATTCGAGCCAAACTAACTCAGATGCTTCTTAGCTGTCCTTAGAGATAAGGGGGATTCTTCCCCAAAATTCTCTCAACAAATCGACGCTCCCTCAAAGTTGGCCACAGAGAATTGTAGTGCTCCCTGCTAAGAGGACAAGGAGCGCTAGTGCTCCTTGCATGTGGGAAAGGGAGTGTTGATCTCCAAAAATATGTTTGAGATGATTATTCTTCAAGGTAAAAGTTTGTAAACTTTTCCAAATGACATGTTTTCCTTTTCTAACAAGTCTTACAGGATGTACCAAGTGTTCTTATGATGTTGTCCACAATGTGAGACTACTATATGACTTTTGCGACACTTGTGACAAAAGTGCGACACTTGAGATAATGACAATGAGACATTATCGAAGTGAGGAATTTTGACGTGTAACAGATTTCCCCCCAAAGTACGGGGTCAGAAGAAGGAAACTGATGACTGAAGTGCTTTGTAGACTTTTGAAGCAAGGGTATGGAGTCGAAGAACCTGGTAGAAGCTGCAAACAACCATC
>SNQJ01S0088806.1:0-10017 GCA_010110895.2 Picea sitchensis
CGGAGTCCAAGGGGGATCTACCGATGCCTCTGCATCCTCAAGGTCAAAAACCCTGCACACTCAATCAAACTGAGTCAATAGAACCCGTCTACATCAATGGTAACACATCATGTCATCAGCCAATCACATCATAATCAAATATAATAGGTCTAACATCAAAAACGGTCCAGATCACTTGCGAGCAAGTGTCCTCAAATAATAAGTGTTCTCAGTGCGCCAGAGCGGGATGTTACATCTCCTATCAAGAGGAGATTACATGTAAGGAGCATTAAACCCAGGTATGGTGGAACTAAGGGAAGGGTTAATGACGATGGAGGCCATTAAAATTCTCAACCGTCCATCCAATAGATTCTACTGGGTCGCCAGGGTTTGCGATGACAATTCACGATGGTAATTCATGTTCAACTATGGCCACGTTGTTTTCCCAAAACCTTCCAAATCCACCTCCTGCAAAATCCTCCCGATCGCACATCTTGTGCTTGTTAATCGAGAGCCTGACATTCATGAAAGGACAAACAGTTCTTCTTCCAAATTCCCTGAAAGATATCAAGCGAAACAATCATCATACCTAAATCTTCAAGGTATAACTGTGTGACGCTACCTCGGAAAAAGTTAGGGACTTCAAACATCTACATTGAACCTTCCGTATGAGAAATGAGATCCCGGTTGTGTGTTAAATGCCGACAGTGACCAATTTTAATATTACTCAGCATTTTAGGAATCAAAGCATCTAACCAAGAACTAAACCTGCTACTGTTAAGTTTTATAGTAGGGATAGCAAGAGACTGACTGTAAGTAATCATTCCAGGATGTAACTTTATTGAGTAGTGAATCATTCAATATCATCTGAGCACCTTGAAACTTTATTTAGAGCGGGTTATTAGAGAACAAACTCTCTTCCAGACACTCGATTAAAGCATAAAAATTTACGGTCAATAAGTAAAACGTAGTCTAATATATGAAATTTGTGTTTATAATGAAAATCATGGGCATTTGTATCAACAAGTGATGTCTATCATATACATAAAATTTCTCATCAGTATAACTTAAATTCGATCATCAACAAAGTCACCGAACTTAAAATCCCTGCATAGGAAGGCAGTCATTACACAAAAAAAACACAATCCCAGGTGGTCATAAAACGCAGGCAGCCAAGGTCAATTTCGGCTGTCATTTTAGGCACGAGTTAATATCAACCACCAAAGTGTCCAAACACAGTGAATAAAAAGAGTAATAGTTGACTTGCAAGGGTAAATTGTAGAGAAATAAAAGCATAACCGAATACGCAGAGAAATTCCTTTGTGGAGCCCTTAAGGCGCGGAGAACAAACAAGTGCAGAGATAACCAACAAGGACGCAAGGGAATCCCTACGCAAAGGTATTTTTTTCTCTTTTTTTTGGAAGCCACAAGACGAAAAATTGTCAAGGACAACAACAGAGGTGGCCGACGGAGGGGTTCATCCTTCGCTTCACCATTCTTGCACAGAAAAACAGGGCGTCGAGATCCATAGGTCTTTTAACACTAAGGCGACGACCGTAGATCAGGCTCCTAGCCGTCTACTCAGGCGAGGACTTGTGAGTGAGGGACGAAGGCTAAACAACCTCAAGGTAACTTTCAACACCACAAAGCAGTCACGACATGCGGGAAAACGAATGTCATGGGAAATCGATCAACCAATAAATCAGTTAGGCTCTAAAAATTTCAGTCATGAAACTAGACAACCAGTTTACCTATCCAACAAACAAGCAAATCCAATCATAAATCCTACAACATTCTATCATTCAAATGAAGAAGCGTACCATTGCCTGTTCGCCTGCTCCGAATGACTTCCCTCATGCTCCATGCAGCTCTCGCTCGCCAACTATCGATAGTTCACCGGTACCTCCCTACCAACGCTAGGGCTACTCTTCTTCCCCCTTAGCCCCTCGAGCTGCAAAGGGGCCACACACTATCCAGATGGTACGTCTAGCTCCCAGCTCGCCTCGCAAGGCCGAGCTACCACTCCTATCCAAGCTGGGAAATCCCAACTCCCCACAAGTAATCAGTCAAGTCACAAATCCGGCAGCGTAACGTTACGCTAATAGTCGATCCCCCCCTTCTTCCTTCTCCTCTCTTTCTTTTATAGCATTTTAGCACTTCCATTCTTTCCCTAATCTCATTAAATTTTAATTTTTAGATAAAAAGTTCCAAAAATTCTCCTTCGCACAAGTGGCATCCATCCCCCACTTTCCTCCAATAATTATTTTCTTTAAATTAATAATTGTCTCATTTCCCTCACCCACCTAGATTTGCTCCTATTTTTACTCCTAGGTGTCCCTAGATTCCCTTACAGGTTTTAAATACTTTCCCTAAATGAGGTTGCTAAATTAGTTCAATTTAGAAGGTTCTTTATTGCAGATTCTTTACTAAGTTGACCTCGCTTTTTACCATAAGTTCCCTTCTTTCCTTTATTATGTTTCCTCCATTCCTTAGTTTACTAAATTTTATTATTCCTTTCTTTCCCGTTTTTATTAGAGCCAAAATGGCAGTTGCACAAATTAACCTCTTTTCCTTTTTATTAATAATTTAATACCTTTTACACTTTCACAAGTTAAACAATTAAATTATTCTTTACAATTTTAAATCCACTAATTTTAATTAATTTCTTAGTCTCTTCATTTTACCCCAAAAATTTTATGAAGACTAAAACTATTACTTAAGTGGTTTTTAGTTTTATTTTTATTTTTTTATTTTTATAGTGTATTTTTCTTAAGGTTAGACAAAATTTTACCCCTAGAGAAGTTTTAGACTTAGGACTTAGATTCTGAACTGGGCAATATTTAATTAAGGGAGTTGTTTTTAAAATTTCTTTATGAGATTTTAGTCTTAGGGCCATCTAGGTTCGTTCCTTTAACATCATCAACACGACGTACCCTTCAGGACACACTACGTGCTTCAAGGGTGCCACTTGCCTCTAGTGTTTCTTTTGCGCGACGTTCCCTTTAGGATGCCCCACCTGCTCCAAGGGTGCCACTCCCCTCCTGTGTTTCTTTTGCGCGAAGTGCCCTTCAGGATGCACCACGTGCTCCAAGGGTGCCACTCGCCTCTTGAATGATTGGTAGACATCAATAACCCCTGAAGTCAATACTCCGCCAGGTGAACTTGTGGGAGACTAAGGGATTCTAAGGAATAAGGCCCCCGCCTTATTGCGTGCCCCTTAGAATCATCGTGAGCGACTGTCGCAGTCTTCCCTCATGGCATCGTGGGTCGTCTCGAAACTAAGTAATCGTTAACCTATAGTTTGAGCCATGGAGGGAGTGCTAGTAGGCTGTGGCAGGGCTGTTGTCCACACCTCTCCCTCAACCTCTCTGATAGTCGTGTGTGGCCCCTTTACTCCATATGTGAGTCTAGTCGACAAGCTATCGTCAGACTGCATCATCAAAAATCGTGTCAGAGCATGTCCACATCATATCATCTAATCAAATGTACTAAAATCACAGTAAACAATCAAACCCCAAAGGCACACTCCCTGACTCGATCCAGAGTCCAAGGGGTTCCATCGATGCCTCTCCATCCTCAAGGTCCAAAACCCTGCACACTCAGTAAAACCGAGTCATTAGCACCTGTCTATGTCAATGCAGTAAAACATCTTGTCATCTACCATAATGCATCATAATCAAGGACAAATGTTTTTATATCATAATAGTCTGGATCACTTGCGAGCAAGTGTCCTCAAAGAATAAGTTCTCTGAGTGCACCAGAGCAGGATGTTACATACACCCCCTCTTGTTCTAAACTTTGTCGCGAAGTTTCATAGTATAAATGCCGAAATAAGTGTATCATAGTATCATAAGTCTATCATTCAAACAAAAATGGAAATTGTTGGTGAATATCATATGCGTCCTCCCAGGTCGCCGAGTGCGTACTATAATTGTCCCACTGGACCTTGACCTAATCTACCGTTCGACATCGTAACTGTCGAACACGATGATCTAAGATGTGGACCAACTCAGTCGTGAGCGCTCCCTCATCTGATACCTACAAGGAACTCATGTCAATCACATGTGTAGGATCACTAATATAATGTGTCAAAACAGATACATGAAAAACATCGTGCATACGCCTCAAAGAATCAGGCAATGCTAGTCGATAGGCCACAGGCCCCTTTCTCTCCACAATCTCGAAAGGTCCCACAAACCTAGGAGAGATTTTAGCTCCCTTCCCAAACTTGATCGAACTCTTATGTGGTTTGACCCGTAAGAAGACTCGATCGTCGACCTCATAACTAAGGTCGACTCAGTGTGCATCAGCATAACTCTTCTGTCGATCCTACGCTTCTTTAATCCTTTGTCTTATTGTTTTCATTTGTTCTTCCATTTCTTGGATCACTTCTGGTCCTACCAAGACCCTATCCTCAAGTCGATCCCAACACAAGGGCATCCGACATGGTCGCCTGTAAAGAAACTCGAAAGGGACCATTTTAATGGTGCTCTGGTAACTTTTGTTGTAAGCAAACTCTACTAGAGTCAAGAATTCTTCCCAACGCTTTTGTTGGTCCATTACATACATGCGCAACACGTCCTCCAAGGTTTGGTTCGTTCATTCAGTCTATCCATCTGTCTCTGGGTGATATGCAGTACCAAAGTTAAGTTGGGTTCCCAAGGCCTCTTAGAAACTCGTCCAAAATCATCCAGTAAACACCGATCCTCGATCGGATATAATCCTCGTAGGCACTCCATGTAGCCTCACAATCTCATTGATGAAAACTCTAGCAATGTATGGTTCCTGATATGTCATACGCATAGGAATAAAGTGAGAACTCTTTGTCAGAGTGTCTACTACTACAAAAATTGAGTCATGTCTCCTTGTCGTGAGTCGCAATCCAATAATAAAATCCATCGAAATGACCTCCCATTTCGATTCCAAAATGGCATGTGGTTGTAGTAATCCTGTTGGGTGTATATGTTCAACCTTTACCTGCTGACACTCCAGACACCTGGCCACATAGTTAACTATATCGGCCTTCATACCTCTCCAGAAGAATAAGGGTTTAAGATCTACCCTCATCTTCGTGACTCCCGGGTGCGCCATGTAAAATACTCTATGAGCCTCACTCAGGATCAACATCCTCAACTCGTCGTTTGGCAGTACATAAATCCGACCTTTAAACCTCAATAACCCATCTCTATCAAAAGAAAATCCCTCATGTCGTGGTACCATCATTGTGTTTTGTCCGATAAAAACCTCGACCTCTTTGTACCATTCTTCGTCACGCTGTAAAGTTAGAATCTTTTCACGTAGATTCGTTTGAAGAGGCAACACCGAAAAGATGCGTGGCCTACGAATCAAAGCATCCGCCACTCGGTTCACTGTTCCCTTTATGTAAGTAATATCAAAGTCATACTCGCCAAGCAATTCCGACCAACGCCGTTGTCGCACGTTCAGGTCGCTTTGCGTAAAAATGTGTTGTAGTCCACAATGTTCAATCTTTAATTGAAATTTTTGTCCAACAAGGTAGTGTCTCCAAACCTTCAAGGCATATACGATGGCTAATAACTCCAAATTGTGCGTCGCGTAGTTCTCCTCATGCCTTCTCAGTTTCCTCGAAATGTAAGAAATCACTCGTTCATCTTGCATCAAGACTCCGCCTAAACCTTCCTTGGATGCATCTGTGCATACCAAGAAGTCTGCGTCCATGTCAGCGACTTTTAGTATCGGCGTTGTTGTTAACAACTCCTTAAGCCTCTGAAATGCTTCTGCGCATTTCTCGATCCAAACAAACTTCATTTTTTTCTTCTGCAATTCCGTGATCGGATTTGCTATCTTCGAAAATCCCTCGACAAACCCTCGATAGTATCTTGCTAAACCCATAAAGCTGCACACTTCCGTGACATTCGTCGGCGCAGGCCATTCCATAATAGCCTCGACCTTGGCTGGATCCACGGTGATACCTTTGTCGGAGATGAAATGCCCTAAGTAGTGAATCCTTGATTGATAAAAAGAGCATTTGGACAACTTCCCATACAATTGGTGCTCTCGCAATCACTATAATACCTAGCGCAAGTGCTTGTCATGCTCCTCCGTCATCTGAGAGTAGATCAAAATATCGTCAATGAATACTTGGATGAACTTGTCCAAGTACTCGCGGAACACCCCGTTCATCGAACTCATAAATACCCCTGGGCATTTTTCAGTCCAAACGGTAAAACAGTAAACTTGTAGTGTCCAAACCTCGTCTTAAAGGCGGTCTTAGGGACGACATCCTCCTTGATCCGCAACTCATGATACCCTGATCACAAATCGATCTTGGAGAACACCTTCGCACCCTTCATTTGATCGAATAGATCATCAATTCTCGGCAAGGGATATTGATTCTTGATCATAGCCTTGTTCAATTGACGGTAGTCAATGCAAAGCCTCCACGATCCATCCTTCTTTTGTATAAAAATGACAGATTCTCCCCACGGTGACACACTAGGACGTATCAGTCCCAGGTCCAGCAACTCCTTCAGTTTCATTTTCAGCTCTTGCAACTCTGGGGTCGACATCCAATAAGGCGTTCTTTCTATCGGTTGAGTCTCTAGTTTCAGGTCTATCGTAAACTCTGATTCCCTTTTTGGCGGAATCTCAGGTAACTCCTCCGAAAATACGTCCGCAAACTCTCTCACCACTGGAAGGTGTTCTAGACCTTCTGCTACTCCCTTCTCATTTAACACAAGGATCGCATAAAGCTTGCACCCCTTTCACATACTCTTTCATAGCTGTAAGGAAGAGATGAACCTTAGGGAAACTCCCTGGTTTCGTCCTACAATCACACGTCTCTATTCCTCGTCATCGACCAAGCTCAACCATTTTGTCTTATAGTTGAGTATCGCCTCATGCGATTCCAACCAATCCATACCAATCACGACATCATAAGATCCTAAGATCGTGATGTACAAGTTGGCCCTTGTGACAAACTCTCCCAGGTTAAGGGCACAGCCCGTAACCTTTCCTCCAACCTTCTATTTGGCTCCTGAAGCCATCTCTACGAAGCTAAACTCATCCTGTTCAACTGCCTTTACCTTAATCCTTTTTAGCGTTGCACCAGAAATGAAAATCTTGGTAGCATCGGGATCTATCAAAATACTACGGGTCTGGTCAGCGATGGTACCTATCGTCTCGAGCACAGTCAACTGATGCTCTACCTGATGGTTATTCACCGCTGCATGAATCCAATGGGCCTTTCCCATATCTCCCACGGGTAGAGTCCAGCTGATCTGGAAGCTCTAGTCCTCTCCACAAGGCAGTCGCACTGGTAGTGTGGCTCCCCACTCGTCCAACACCCCTTCTTCAGTCCAGTACTCCTGGTACCCGAAGTCGAAGATGAATTCTAACAATAAGGCCAAACTCAAACTTCTTGACCTTAAGTTTCTGAGTAACCGGGTGCGGAGCATAATGAAGCAGCTCCAAAATGGGTCTCGCACTCGGGCACCGTGAAGATACCTTGTCACAAGGCATCGAACTCGTTGAGCTAACACTCAATGAATTCCTTAGAAACATACCTCTCCTGGAACTGTCCCTCAAACAGTTCCCATGACACATCGTCGATGGCCAGGTTCAAAAGGGGCAGGACCGTCTTCCACCATAAAAGAGTGCTCCCCTTCAGTGGAAAGACCACCATGTGGACCTTCATGCTGGGGGTCGTAAACGCGAAGTGTGAAGCACATGCTTTTCTCTACAACATGATTCGACAACACCACTGTCTGTGACACTCATGGACACTAGAACTCATCTCTCTTGAGATCTAGGAGGAATCTAATGGTACTAGCTATTGCGTGTTGTGACCCCTCAAGGGCACCCTCTAAATGCGATCTCCACAAGGTCACGTTAAGGTTTTTACTTAATGCAAGGGTTAACACACACGGGTTTACTATAGTGGAAAGCCCGACGATCCACAATAGCAGAGTTGAACCCGCTCTGATACAACATGTGATGACCACTTCGTTACGACGATAAGCGATGTAAAGCAAGTGCAAAAATTTTATTTTTTGGCAGGTGAGGAGTCAATGTCGAAATTGAAACAACACCATGTGACGATGAACACCTCTTACAATCCCGACATCAACCAACAACGACACAAAATACTAGCACGACAAGTAACTTGGTCGAAACAGGTGATAAATCAAGAAAAAAGAGACGACTAAGCTAAGGGACCACCTCAAGATCATCCAGACATAACCCGCAACAAGTGACACTGGTATCATGAACCTTCATGGTGAGCAGGGAAAAACTGCATTCAATCACTACATTGCGTATGCAAATATCAATCGGTTATCATTTCCTCATCGTCGGAAGCGCATGTTCCACGACCAGGTTATCCATGCACTCGTTGTATCCATCAAGCTAAACGAGGCACATGGTCACTATGAAGGCACATAAAAAGGTGTGCCCAAGATAATCTTTAACCCTTATCCTTGCAAGAATGATGATGCAAATCCATTAATACATTCTTTTATTTCAGGCCCAAAATGAATTTCCCTAAAATTTGGATTGGATGGATGATTCCCTTAAAGTACAAAAACCTTATACAAGGGAGGTGTAGTAATGCCTAAGGGTGGAGCGCGCATTTACCAAGGATAAATAGACTGTGAAATCCTTACTTACGATAAGTATCTTTGAATCCTCAAGTAAAAGAATGAAACATCCTATACACTTTAATACTCTTAAATAACATAGTAAGACATACTGCCCTAGTGACATCTTGTTGAGGACAAGGGACTAAATTTTAATATTCAACCCCTTCAACCCAAATCTATAACTACACCACAGCCACATAGGGACCCAATCACTTCAAGAAGTCAGAAATTTCTCCTTTCAACCTGGTATCTAACCTCGCCTCTTAAAATCTCATTATCACCTTATTAAAATATTATGGGGCTGACTTACCGATTTCTTTTTCCATGTAAGGTGGAACCAAAACCTTTCAACTGAATATTTATGAACCGTCATTCGCAAGCTAGCATAAGTGCTGGCAGGGAGAAAAATTGAACAGAAAACGTAGGTCATCCCTTGGTGCGCCACACGAGGCGTCAACAATGACAGCGCTGTGCAACATAAATCCGTTATCTGAAGATAATGCCCTGTCTGAAACAACATTCTGTTTGATAACATAAAATGAGGAAGTGATGGTCTAACCATAATTTCTCCCATGCAAGGATGTCGCCTGACTAAGCATGGCCCAAGTGAACCCAGGAATTCGCATTAGCTCTTTCTCTCCTACCAAGAGGAGATTACGCGTAGGGAGCATTAAACCCAGGTATGGTGGAACTAAGGGAAGGGTTAACGACGATGGAGGCAATCAAAACTCTCAACAGTCTGTCCGATAGATTCTACTGGGTCGCCAGGGTTCGCGTTGACAATTCACGATGGGAATTCATGTTCAACTATGGCCACGTTATTTTCCCAAAACCTTCCAAATCCACGTCCTGCAAAATCCTCCCGATCGCACATCTTGTGCTTGTTAATCGAGAGCCTGAGATTCGTGAAAGAACAAACAATTCTTCTTCCAAATTCCTTTAAAGATATCAAGCGAAATAGTCGTCATACCTAAATCTTCAGGGTATAACTGTGTGACGCTACCTCGGAAAACGTTAGGGACTTCAAACATCTACAGTGCACCTTCTGTATGAGAAATGAGATCCCGGTTGTGTGTTAAATGCCGACAGTGACCAATTTTAATATTACTCAGCATTTTAGGAATCAAAGCATCTAACCAAGAACTTAAACCTGCTACTGTTAAGTTTTATAGTAGGGATACCAAGAGACTGACTGTAAGTAATCATTCCAGGCTGTAACTTTAGTGAGTAGTGAATCATTCAATATCATCTGATCACCTTGAAACTTTGTTTAGAGTGGGTTATTAGAGAACAAACTCGCTTCCAGGCACTCGATTAAAGCATAAAAATTTACGGTCAATAAGTAAAACGTAGTCTAATATATGAAATTTGTGTTTATAATGAAAATCGTGGGCATTTGTATCAACAAGTGATGTCTATC
>SNQJ01S0088806.1:28834-43398 GCA_010110895.2 Picea sitchensis
GATACATGAAAAACATCATGCATATGCCTCAAAGAATCAGGCAAGGCTAGTCGATAGGCCACGGGCCCCTTTCTCTCCACAATCTCGAAAGGTCACACAAACCTAGGAGAGAGTTTATCTCCCTTCCCAAACTTGATCGAACTCTTATGCGGTTTAACCCATAAGAAGACTCAATCGCCGAGCTCATAACTACGGTCGACTCGGTGCGCATCAGCATAACTCTTCTGTCGATCCTGCACTTCTTTAATCCTTTGTCTTATTGTTTTCATTTGTTATTCCATTTCTTGGATCACTTCTGGTCCCACCAAGACACTATCCTCAAGCCAATCCCAACACAAGGGCGTCCGACACGGTCACCCGTAAAGAAACTCGAAAGGCGCCTTTTTAATGGTTCTCTGGTAACTGTTGTTGTAAGCGAACTCTACTAGAGGCAAGAATTCTTCCCAATGATTTTGTTGGTCCATTACATACATGCGCAACATGTCCTCCAAGGTTTGGTTCATTCGTTCGATCTGTCCGTCATTCTCTGGGTGATACGCAGTACTAAAGTTAAGTTGGGTTCCCAAGGCCTCTTGGAAACTCGTCCAAAATCGTTCAGTAAACACCGAGCCTCGATCGGATATAATCCTCTTAGGAATGCCATGCAACCTCACAATCTCACTGATGAAAACTCTAGCAATGTTAGGTGCCTGATATGTCGTAGGCACAGGAATAAAATGAGCACTCTTCGTTAGAGTGTCTACTACTACGAAAATCGAGTCATGTCTCCTTGCCGTTAGTGGAAATCCAACAATAAAATCCATCGAAATGACCTCCCATTTAAATTTCGGAATGGCATGTGGTTGTATTAATCCTGTTGGGTGTCTATGTTCAGCCTTTACTTGCTGACACTCCAGACACTTGGACACATAGTTAACTATGTCGTCCTTCATTCCCCTCCAGAAGAATAAGGGTTTAAGATCTACCCTCATCTTCATGACTCTCGGGTGCACCATGTAAACTGCTCTATGAGTCTCCCTCAGGATCAACATCCTCAACTCGTCGTTTGGTGGTACGTAAATCCGACCGCTATCAAAAGAAAATCCCTCATATCGTGGTACCATCATTGTGTTTTTTCCGATAAAACCCTCGACCTCTTTGTACCATTCGTCGTCATGCTGTAAAGTTAGAATCTTTTCATGTAGATTTGTCTGAAGAGGAAACATTGAAAATATTCATGGCCTCCGACTCAAAGCATCTGCCACTCGGTTCACTGTTCCGTTTATGTAAGTAATCTCAAAGTCATACTCGCTAAGAAATTCCGACCAACGTCTTTGCCATGCATTCAGGTCGCTTTGCGTAAAAATGTGTTGTAGTCCACAATGGTCAGTCTTTAATTCAAATTTTCGTCCAACAAGGTAGTGTCTCCAAACCTTCAAGGCATATATGATGGCTAATAACTCCAAATCGTGCATCACGTAGTTCTCCTCATGCCTTCTCAGTTTCCTTGAAAGGTAAGCAATCACTCGTCCCTCTTGCATCAAGACTCCGCCTAAACCTTCCTTGGATGCGTCTGTGCATACCAAGAAGTTTGAGTCCATGTCAGGGACTTTTAGTATTTCCGTTGTTGTTAACAACTCCTTAAGCCTCTGAAATGCTTCCACGCATTTCTCGGTCCAAAAAAACTTCTTGTTTTTCTTCTGTAATTCCATGATCAGATTTGCTATCTTCGAAAATCCCTCGACAAACCATCGATAGTATCCTGCTAAACCCATAAAGTTGTTCACTTCCATGACATTCGTCGGCACAGGCCATTCCATAATATCCTCGAACTTGGCTGGATCCACGACGATACCTTCACTGTAGATGACATGCCCTAAGTAGTGAATCCTCGATTGATAAAAAGAGCATTTGGACAACTTCCCATACAATTGGTTCTCTCGCAGACACTGTAATACCAAGCGCAAGTGCTCATCATGCTCCTCCATCATCCGAGAGTAGATCAAAATATCGTTAATGAATACTTGGATGAACTTTTCCAAGTACTCGCGAAACACCCCGTTCATCAAACTCATAAATACCCCTGGAGCATTTGTCAGTCCAAATGGTAAAATAGTAAACTCGCAGTGTCCAAACCTCGTCTTAAAGGTGGTCTTAGGGACATCATCCTCCTTGATCCGCAACTAGTGATACCCTTATCGCAAATCAATCTTGGAGAACACCGTCGCACCCTTCATTTGATCGAACAGATCATCAATTCTCGACAAGGGATATTGATTCTTGATTGTAGCCTTGTTCAGTTGACGGTAGTCAATGCAAAGCCTCCACGATCCATCCTTCTTTTGTATAAAAATGACAGGTGCTCCCCACGGTGACACACTGGAACGTATCAGTCCTAGGTCCAACAACTCTTTCAGTTGCATTTTCAACTCTTGCAACTCCGGGGTCGACATTCGATAAGGCATTCTTGCTATTCGTTTGGTCCCTGGTTTTAGGTCTATGGTAAACTCCAATTCCCTTTCCAGCGGCATCCCGGGTAACTCCTCCGGAAATACGTCCGCAAACTCTCTCACCACCGGAAGGTGTTCTAGACCTTCTGCTACTCCCTTCTCGTTTAACGCAAGGATCGCATAAAGCTTGCACCCCTTGTGCATACACTTACATAGCTGTAAGGAAGAGATGAACCTCAGGGAAACTCCCTAGTTCCATCCTACAATCACACATCTCTGTCCCTCATCATCGACCAAGCTCAATCATTTTGTCTTACAGTTGAGTATCGCCTCATGCGATTCCAACCAATCCATACCAATCACGACATCATAAGATCCTAAGATCATGATGTACAAGTTGGCCCTTGTGAAAAACTCTCCCAGGTTAAGGGCACAGCCTGTAACCTTTCCTCCAACTTTTGTTTGGCTCCCAAAGCCATCTCTACGAAGCTAAAATTTTCCTGTTCGACTACCTTTACCTTAATCCTTTTTAGCGTTGCACCAGAAATGAAACTCTCAGTAGCACCGGGATCTATCACAATACTAAGGGTCTAGTCAACGACAGTACCTGTCGTCTCAAGAACAGTCGACTGGTTCTCTTCCTATCAGTTATTCACCAATGCATGAATCCAATGGCCCTTGCCCATATCTCCCACGGTAGAGGGTCCAGCTGATATGGAAGCTCTAGTCCTCTCCACAGGGAAGTCGTGTTGGTAGTGTGGCTCCCCACTTGTCCAACACCCCTTCTTCGGTCCAGTACTCCTGGTACCCGAAGTTGAATATGAATTCTAAAAATAAGGACAAACTCAAACTTCTTGACCTTAAGTTTATGGGTAACCGGGTGCAGAGCATAATGAAGCAGCTCCAAAATGGGCCTCGCACTCAGGCACCATGTAGATACCTTGTCGCAAGGCATCGAACTCGTTGAGTTGATGCTCAATGAATTCCTTAGAAACATACCTCTCCTGGAACCGTCCCTCGAACAGTTCCCATGACACGTCGCCGATGGCCAGGTTCAGAAGGGACAGGAGCGTCTTTCGCCATAAAAGAGTGCTCCCCTTCAGTGGAAAGACCACCATGTGGAACTTCATGCTGGGGGTCATAAACACGAAGTGTGAAGCACACACATTGCTCTACGACATGATTCGACACTCATGGAAACTAGAACTCATCTCTCTTGATATCTAGGATGAAGCTAATGGTACTAGCTATTGCACGTTGTGACCCCTCAGGGGCGCCCTCTAAATGCGATCTCCACGAGGTAACACTAAGGTTTTTACTTAACGTAAGGGTTAATACACACAGGTTTACTACAGTGGAAATCCTGGCCATCCACAGTCACAGGGTTGAACCTACTCTGATACCACATCTGACGACCCCTTCGGTACGATGACAAGCTATGTAAAGCAAGTGCAAAAATTTTGTTTTTTGGCAGGTAAGCAGTTAATGTCAAAATTGAAACAACACCATGTGACGATGAACACCACTTACAATCCTGGCATCGACCAGCAACGAACCAAAATAATAGCACGACAAGTAACTTGGTTGAAACAGGTGATAAATCAAGACAAAAGAGACGACTAAGCTAAGGGACCACCTCAAGATCATCCAGACACAACCCGCAACAAGTGACACTGGTATCGTGAACCTTCACGGCGAGTAGGGAAAAACTGCATTCAAGCACTACAGTGTGAATGCAAATATCAATCGGTTATCATCTCCTCATCATCGGAAGCACTTGTCCCACGACCAGGTTATCCATGCACTCGTTTTATCGATCGAGCTAAACGAGGAACATGGTAACTATGAAGGCACATAGAAAATTGTTCCCAAGATAATCTTTAACCCTTATCCTTGCAAGAATGATGATGCAAATCCATTAATACATTCTTTTATTTAAGGACCAAAATGAATTTCCCTAAAATTTGGATTGGATGGATGATTCCCTTAAAGTACAAAATCCTTATACAAGGGAGGTGTAGTAAAGCCTAAGGGTGGAGCGCACATTTACCAAGGATAAATAGACTGTGAAATCCTTACTTACGGTAAGTATCTTTGAATCCTCAAGTAAAAGAATGACACATCCTATACACTTTAATACTCTTAAATAACATAGTAAGACACACTGCCCTAGTGACATCTTGTTGAGGACAAGGGACTAAATTTTAATATTCAACCCCTTCAACCCAAATCTATAACTACACCACAACCACATAGGGACCCAATCACTTCAAGAAGTCAGAAAGTTCTCCTTTCAACCTGGTATCTAATCTCGCCTCTTAAAATCTCATTATCACCTTATTAAAACATTATGGGGACGACTTACCAGTTTCTTTTTCCATGTAAGGTGGAACCAAAACCTTTCAACCGAATATTTATGAACCGTCATTCGGAAGCTAGCATAAGTGCTGGAAAGGAGAAAAATTGAACAGAAAACGTAGGTCAGCCCTTGGTGTGCCACAGGAGGTGTCAACAATGGCAGCGTTGTGCAACATAAATCTGTTATCTGAAGATAACGCCCTGTCTGACATAAAATGATAACATAAAATGAGGAAGTGATGGTCTAACCATAATTTCTCCCATGCAACGATGTTGCCTGACTAAGCATGGCCCAAGTGAAGCCATGAATTTGCATTAGCTCTTTCTCTCCTATCAAGAGGAGATTATGTGTAAGGAGAATTAAACCCAGGTATGGTGGAACTAAGGAAAGGGTTAATGACGATGGAGGCCATTAAAATTCTCAACCGTCCATCTGATAGATTCTACTGGGTCACCAGGGTTTGCGTTGACAATTCATGATGGTAATTCATGTTCAACTATGGCCACGTTGTTTTCCCAAAACCTTCCAAATCCACGTCCTGCAAAATCCTCCCGATCGCACATCTTGTGCTTGTTAATCGAGAGCCTGACATTCGTGAAAGGACAAACAATTCTTCTTCCAAATTCCCTGAAAGATATCAAGCGAAACAATCATCATACCTAAATCTTCAAGGTATAACTATGTGATGCTACCTCGGAAAAAGTTAGGGACTTCAAACATCTACATTGAACCTTCCGTATGAGAAATGAGATCCCGGTTGTGTGTTAAATTCCGACAGTGACCAATTTTAATATTACTCATCATTTTAGGAATCAAAGCATCTAACCAAGAACTTAAACCTGCTACTGTTAAGTTTTATAGTAGGGATAGCAAGAGACTGAATGTAAGTAATCATTCTAGGATGTAACTTTAGTGAGTAGTGAATCATTCAATATCATCTGAGCACCTTGAAACTTTGTTTAGAGCGGGTTATTAGAGAACAAACTTGCTTCCATACACTCGATTAAAGCATAAAAATTTACGGTCAATAAGTAAAACGTAGTCTAATATATGAAATTTGTATTTATAATGAAAATCAGGGGCATTTGTATCAACAAGTGATGTCTATCATATACATAAAATTTCTCATCAGTATAACTTAAATTCGATCATCAACAAAGTCACCGAACTTAAAATCCCTGTGTAGGAAGGCAGCCATTACACAAAAAAAAAACACAATCCCAGGTGGTCATAAAACGCAGGCAGCCAAGGTCAATTTTGGCTGTCATTCCAGGCACGAGTTAATATCAACCACCAAAGTGTCCAAACACAGTGAATAAAAAGAGTAATAGCTGACTTGCAAGGGGAAATTGCAGAGAAATAAAAGCATAACCGAATACGCAGAGAAATTCCTTTGTGGAGCCCTTAAGGCGCAGAGAACAAACAAGTGCAGAGATAACCAACAAGGACGCAAGGGAATCCCTATGCAAAGGTATTTTTTTCTTTTTTTTTTGGAAGCCACAAGACGACAAATTGTCAAGGACAACTACAGAGGTGGCCGACGGAGGGGTTCATCCTTCGCTTCACCATCCTTGCACAGAAAAACATGGCGTCGAGATCCATAGGTATTTTAACACTAAGGCGACGACCGTAGATCAGGCTCCTAGCCATATGCTCAGGCGAGGACTTGTGAGCGAGGGACGAAGGCTAAACAACCTCAAGGTAACTTTCAACACCATAGAGCGGTCACGACATGCGAGAAAATGAATGTCATGGGAAATCGATCAACCAATCAATCAGCTAGGCTATAAAAATTTCAGTCATGAAACTAGACAACCTGTTTACCTATCCAACAAACAAGCAAATCCAATCATAAATCCTACAACATTCTATCATTCAAATGAAGAAGCGTATCGTTGCCTGTTCGCCTGCTCCGAATGACTTCCCTCACGCTCCATGCAGATCTCGCTCGGCAACTATCGATACTTCACCGGTACCTCCCTGCCAATGCTAGGGCTACTCTTCTTCCCCCTTATCCCCTCGAGCTGCAAAGGGGCCACACACTATCCAGATGGTACGTCTAGCTCCCATCTCGCCTCGCAAGGCCGAGCTACCACTCCTATCCAAGCTGGGAAATCCAAACTCCCCACAAGTAATCAGTCAAGTCACAAATCCGGCAGCGTAACGTTACGCTAACAGTCGATACCCCCCTTATTCCTTCTCCTCTCTTTCTTTTATAGCATTTTAGCACTTCCATTATTTCCCTAATCTCATTAAATTTTAATTTTTAAATAAAAAGTTCCAAAAATTCTCCTTCGCACAAGTGGCATCCATCCCCCACTTTCTTCCAATAATTATTTTCTTTAAATTAATAATTGTCTCATTTCCCTCACCCACCTAGAGTTGCTCCTATTTTTAATCCTAGGTGTCCCTAGATTCCATTACAGGTTTTAAATACTTTCCCTAAATGAGGTTTCTAAATTGGTTCAATTTAGAAGGTTCTTTATTGCAGATTCTTTACTAAGTTGACATCGCTTCTTACAATAAGTTCCCTTCTTTCTTTTATTATGTTTCCTCCATTCCTTAGTTTACTAAATTTTATTATTCCTTTCTTTCCCGTTTTTATTAGAGCCAAAATGGCAGTTGTGCAAATTAACCGCTTTTCCTTTTTATTAATAATTTAATACCTTTTACACTTTCACAAGTTAAACAATTAAATTATTCTTTACAATTTTAAATCCACTAATTTTAATTAATTTCTTACTCTCTTCATTTTACCCCAAAAATTTTATGAAGACTAAAACTATTACTTAAGTGGTTTTTAGTTTAATTTTTATTTTTTTATTTTTATAGTGTATTTTTCTTAAGGTTAGACAAAATTTTACCCCTAGAGAAGTTTTAGACTTAGGACTTTGATTCTGAACTGGGCAATATTTAATTAAGGGAGTTGTTTTTAAAATTTCTTTATGAGATTTTAGTCTTAGGGCCATCTAGGTTCATTCATTTAACATCATCAACGTGACCTGCCCTTCAGGACACACTACGTGCTCCAAGGGTGCCACTTGCCTCTAGTGTTTCTTTTGCGCGACGTTCCCTTCAGGATGCCCCACCTGCTCCAAGGGTGCCACTCACCTCCTGTGTTTCTTTTGTGCGACGTGCCCTTCAGGATGCACCACGTGCTCCAAGGGTGACACTCGCCTCTTGACTGATTGGTAGACATCAATAACCCCTGGAGTCAATACTCCGCTAGGTGAACTTGTGGGAGACTAAGGGATTCTAAGGAATAAGGCCCCCTCCTTATTGCATGCCCCTTAAAATCATCGTGAGCGACTGTCGCAGTCTTCCCTCACGGCATCGTGGGTCGTCTCAAACTAAGTAATCATTAACCTATAGTTCGAGCCATGGTGAGAGTGCTAGTAGGTTGTGGCAGGACTGTTGTCCACACCTCTCCCTCAACCTCTCTGATAGTCATGTGTGGCCCCTTTACTCCATATGTGAGTCTAGTCGACAAGCTATCGTCAGCCTGCATCATCAACAATCGTGTCAGAGCATGTCCACATCATATCATCTAATCAAATGTACTAAAATCACAGTAAATAATCAAACCCCAAAGGCACACTCCCTGACTCGATCCGGAGTCCAAGGGGTTCCATCGATGCCTCTCCATCCTCAAGGTCCAAAACCCTGCACACTCAGTAAAACCGAGTCATTAGCACATGTCTATGTCAATGCAGTAAAACATCTTGTCATCTACCATAATGTATCATAATCAAGGACAAATGTTTTTATATCATAATAGTCCGGATCACTTGCGAGCAAGTGTCTTCAAAGAATAAGTTCTCTCAGTGTGCCAGAGCAGGATGTTACATACACCCCCTCTTGTTCTAAACTTTGCCCCGAAGTTTCATAGTATAAATGACGAAATAAGTGTATCACAGTATCATAAGTCTATCATTCAAACAAAATGGAAACTGTTGACGCATATCATATGCATCCTCCCAGGTCGCTGAGTGTGTACTATAATTGTCCCACTGGACCTTGACCTGATCTACCGTTTGACATCGTAACTGTCGAACACGATGATCTAAGATGTGGACCAGCTCAGTCGTGAGCGCTCCCTCATGCGATACCTACAAGGAACGCATGTCAATCACATGTGTAGGATCACTAATATAATGTCTCAAAACAGATACATGAAAAACATCGTGCATATGCCTCAAAGAATCAGGCAATGCTAGTCGATAGGCCACAGGCCCCTTTCTCTCCACAATCTCGAAAGGTCCCATGAACCTAGGAGAGAGTTTAGCTCCCTTCCCAAAATTGATCGAACTCTTATGCGGTTTAACCCGTAAGAAGACTCGATCGCCGACCTCATAACTAAGGTCGACTCAGTGTGCATCGGCATAACTCTTCTGTCGATCATGCGCTTCTTTAATCCTTTGTCTTATTGTTTTCATTTGTTCTTCCATTTCTTGGATCACTTCTGGTCCCACCAGGACCCTATCCTCAAGCCGATCCCAACACAAGGGCATCCGACACGGTCGCTTGTAAAGAAACTCGAAAGGGACCATTTTAATGGTGTTCTGGTAACTTTTGTTGTAAGCGAACTCTACTAGAGTCAATAATTCTTCCCAACGCTTTTGTTGGTCCATTACATACATGCGCAACATGTCCTCCAAGGTTTGGTTCATTCGTTCAGTCTGTCCGTCAATCTATGGGTGATACGCAGTACCAAAGTTAAGTTGGGTTCCCAAGGCCTCTTAGAAACTCGTCCAAAATCATCCAGTAAACATCGATCCTCGATCGGATATAATCCTCGTAGGCACTCCATGTAGCCTCACAACATCACTAATGAAAACTCTAGCAATGTATGGTGCCTGATACATCGTACGCATAGGAATAAATTGAGCACTCTTCATCAGAGTGTCTACTACTACAAAAATCGAGTCATGTCTCCTTGTCGTCAGTCGCAATCCAATAATAAAATCCATCGAAATGACCTCCCATTTCGATTCCAGAATGGCATGTGGTTGTAGTAATCCTATTGGGTGTATATGTTCAACCTTTACCTGCTGACACTCCAGACACCTGGCCACATAGTTAACTATATCGGCCTTCATACCTCTCTAGAAGAATAAGGGTTTAAGATCTGCCCTCATCTTCGTGACTCCCGGGTGTGCCATGTAAACTACTCTATGTGCCTCGCTCAAGATCAACATCCTCAAATCGTCGTTTGGAAGTACATAAATCCAACCTTTAAACCTCAATAACCCATCGCTATCAAAAGAAAATCCCTCATGTCGTGGTACCATCATTGTGTTTTGTCCGATAAAACCCCTGAGGCATTTTTCAGTCCAAACGGTAAAACAGTAAACTCGCAGTGTCCAAACCTCGTCTTAAAGATGGTCTTAGGGACGTCATTCTCCTTGATCTGCAACTCATGATACCCTGATCGCAAATCGATCTTGGAGAACACCGTCGCACCCTTCATTGGATCGAACAGATCATCAATTCTCGCAAGGGATATTGATTCTTGATCATAGCCTTGTTCAATTGATGGTAGTCAATGAAAAGACTCCACGATCCATCCTTCTTTTGTATAAAAATGACAGGTGCTCCCCACGGTGACACACTAGGACGTATCAGTCCCATGTCCAGCAACTCCTTCAGTTACATTTTTAGCTCTTGCAACTCTGGGGTCGACATCCGATAAGGCGTTCTTTCTATCGGTTCGGTCCCTGGTTTCAAGTCTATGGTAAACTCCGATTCCCTTTTTGGTGGAATCTTATGTAACTCCTCCGAAAATACGTCCGCAAACTCTCTCACCACCGGAAGGTGTTCTAGACCTTCTGCTACTCCCTTCTCATTTAACGCAAGGATCGCATAAAGCTTTCACCCCTTTCACATACTCTTTCATAGCTGTAAGGAAGAGATGAACCTCAGGGAAAATCCCTGGTTCCATCCTACAATCACACGTCTCTATTCCTCATCATCGACCAAGCTCAACCATTTTGTCTTATAGTTGAGTATCACCTCATGCGATTCCAACCAATCCATACCAATCACGACATCATAAGATCCTAAGATCGTGATGTACAATTTGGCCCTTGTGACAAACTCTCCCAGGTTAAGGGCACAGCCCGTAACCTTTCCTCCAACCTTCTATTTGGCTCCTGAAGCCATCTCTACGAAGCTAAACTCATCCTGTTCAACTGTCTTTACCTTAATCCTTTTTAGTGTTGCACCATAAATGAAACTCTTGGTAGCATCGGGATCTATCAAAATACTATGGGTCTGGTCAGCGACGGTACCTATCGTCTCGAGCACAGTCAACTGGTGCTCTACCTCGCGGTTATTCACCGCTGCATGAATCCAATGGGCCTTTCCCATATCTCCCACGGGGAGAGTCCAGCTGATCCGGAAGCTCTAGTCCTCTCCACAGGGCAGTCGCACTGGTAGTGTGGCTCCCCACTCGTCCAACACCCCTTCTTCAGTCCAGTACTCCTGTTACCCGAAGTCGAAGATGAATTCTAACAATAAAGCCAAACTCAAACTTCTTGACCTTAAGTTTCTGAGTAACCGGGTGCGGAGCATAATGAAGCAGCTCCAAAATGGGCCTCGCACTCGGGCATTGTGCAGATACCTTGTCACAAGGCATCGAACTCGTTGAGCTAACGCTCAATGAATTCCTTAGAAACATACCTCTCCTGGAACTATCCCTCAAACAGTTCCCATGACACATCGTCGATGGCCAGGTTCAAAAGGGGCAGGACCGTCTTCCACCATAAAAGAGTGCTCCCCTTCAGTGGAAAGACCACCATGTGGACCTTCATGTTGGGGGTCATAAACGCAAAGTGTGAAGCACATGCTTTTCTCTACAACATGATTCGAAAACACCACCATCTGTGACACTCATGGACACTAGAACTCATCTCTCTTGAGATCTAGGAGGAAGCTAATGGTACTAGCTATTGTGTGTTGTGACCACTCAAGGGCACCCTCTAAATGCGATCTCCACAAGGTCACGTTAAGGTTTTTACTTAATGAAAAGGTTAACACACATGGGTTTACTACAGTGGAAAGCCCGACGATCCACAATCGCAGAGTTGAACCCGCTCTGATACAACATGTGATGACCACTTCGTTACGACGATAAGCGATGTAAAGCAAGTGCAAAAATTTTATTTTTTGGCAGGTAAGCAGTCAATGTCGAAATTGAAACGACACCATGTGACGATGAACACCTCTTACAATCCAGACATCAACCAACAACGACACAAAATACTAGCACGACAAGTAACTTGGTCGAAACAGGTGATAAATCAAGAAACAAGAGACGACTAAGCTAAGGGACCACCTCAATATCATCCAGACATAACCCGCAACAAGTGACACTGGTATCATGAACCTTCATGGTGAGCAGGGAAAAACTGCATTCAATCACTACACTGTGTATGCAAATATCAATCGGTTATCATTTCCTCATCGTCGGAAGCGCCTCTTCCACGACCAGGTTATCCATGCACTCGTTGTATCGATCAAGCTAAACGAGGCACATGATCACTATGGAGGCACATAGAAAGGTGTGCCCAAGATAATCTTTAACCCTTATCCTTGCAAGAATGATGATGCAAATCCATTAATACATTCTTTTATTTCAGGCCCAAAATGAATTTCCCTAAAATTTGGATTGGATGGATGATTCCCTTAAAGTACAAAAACCTTATACAAGGGAGGTGTAGTAATGCCTAAGGGTGGAGCGCGCATTTACCAAGGATAAATAGACTGTGAAATCCTTACTTACGATAAGTATCCTTGAATCCTCAAGTAAAAGAATGAAACATCCTATACACTTTAATACTCTTAAATAACATAGTAAGACATATTGCCCTAGTGACATCTTGTTGAGGACAAGGGACTAAATTTTAATATTTAACCCCTTCAACCCAAATCTATAACTACACCATAGCCACATAGGGACCCAATCACTTCAAGAAGTCAGAAATTTCTCCTTTCAACCTGGTATCTAACCTCGCCTCTTAAAATCTCATTATCACCTTATTAAAATATTATGGGGATGACTTACCAATTTCTTTTTCCATGTAAGGTGGAACCAAAACCTTTCAACTGAATATTTATGAACTGTCATTCGCAAGCTAGCATAAGTGCTGGCAGGGAGAAAAATTGAACAGAAAACGTAGGTCAGCCCTTGGTGCGCCACACGAGGCATCAACAATGACAGCGCTGTGCAACATAAATCCATTATCTGAAGATAATGCCCTGTCTGAAACAACATTTTGTTTGATAACATAAAATGAGGAAGTGATGGTCTAACCATAATTTCTCCCATGCAAGGATGTCGCCTGACTAAGCATGGCCCAAGTGAACCCAGGAATTTGCATTAGCTCTTGCTCTCCTACCAAGAGGAGATTACGCGTAGGGAGCATTAAACCCAGGTATGGTGGAAGTAAGGGAAGGGTTAATGACGATGGAGGCAATCAAAACTCTCAACAGTCTGTCCGATAGATTCTACTGGGTCGCCAGGGTTCGCGTTGACAATTCACGATGGGAATTCATGTTCAACTATGGCCACGTTATTTTCCCAAAATCTTCCAAATCCACGTCCTGCAAAATCCTCTTGATCGCACATCTTGTGCTTGTTAATCGAGAGCCTGAGATTCGTGAAAGAACAAACAATTCTTCTTCCAAATTCCCTTAAAGATATCAAGCGAAATAGTCGTCATACCTAAATCTTCAGGGTATAACTGTGTGACGCTACCTCGGAAAAAGTTAGGGACTTCAAACATCTACAATGAACCTTCTGTATGAGAAATGAGATCCCGGTTGTGTGTTAAATGCCGACAGTGACCAATTTTAATATTACTCAGCATTTTAGGAATCAAAGCATCTAACCAAGAACTTAAACGTGCTACTGTTAAGTTTTATAGTAGGGATAGCAAGAGACTGACTGTAAGTAATCATTCCAGGCTGTAACTTTAGTGAGTAGTGAATCATTCAATATCATCTGAGCACCTTGAAACTTTGTTTAGAGTGGGTTATCAGAGAACAAACTCGCTTTCAGGCACTCGATTAAAGCATAAAAATTTACGGTCAATAAGTAAAACGTAGTCTAATATATGAAATTTGTGTTTATAATGAAAATCGTGGGCATTTGTATCAACAAGTGATGTCTATCATATACATAAAATTTCTCATCAGTATAACTTAAATTCGATCATCAACAAGGTCACCGAACTTAAAATCCCTGCGTAGGAAGGTAAAGGTCCATCCACGTGGTGATGGATGCACAATTAGGTGTCTGAATCAAAAAAATCTTCTTCCTTCTCTAACTTTTCCTATAAGCTCACTTTTACAAATACGTTTCTTTTACATAAAGTGATTCACTTTTATAAAATGAGTGAGAATCCAATTTACAATGAATTTACTTTATAAATCAAAGTTTCATGTAAAAAATGATTAAAAAAAAACTAAAATTAGTTTATAGTGATTCACTTTTTATAATTTTAATTAATTAACCAAGTGAACTAATGCAAAATAAGTAGAAAATGTTATGTAGGAAAAGGTATTATTTTTTTTCCTCTACTCCCACACATAAAAAAAAAACTAAATTTAAAAAAAAAAAATCCTAAACTTAAACTGCAATTTTTCTCTTTGTTTCTCATTTGTTGAGATTGCATAAGGTGTAGGGGAAAGATAATACATAGAAAAGAATACACTTTCCATTATGTTTTTGGTTTTCCAAGATTGTGCAAAGAACACGGAAAAGAGCATACACA
>SNQJ01S0088807.1:3328-31373 GCA_010110895.2 Picea sitchensis
AGTTAAGGTATTTAATTCAAATTTATGCATTGTTTAATTAGATTTATTACTCATTGATAAGTTTTACTTGCGTAAGTGTTGAGAAAATTTGGAATTATTCTTCTTCTATAAACCTAGTAGAAATTACTATACATTTGGTAGAATTACTAGAGGTTAATTTAAAATTGGTCTTTACATTGAAGATACAGTAGATTGGTCGGATCTAGAAAGGCTAGTGTTCAAGAATTCGAACAATGACAACGACACAAAAGTTGGACATACGTGCAGTGGGAGAGTGTTCAGAGAAGTTCACCTTGTGAACCTGTTGAAGCAGAAGTACGGGGATGAAGGTTTTTATAGTGGAGAAGAGGCAGATCTAATAGAGGAGGAGAATTCATAACCTGCTGGGACAGAGGAAGGGAAAGCTAAAGAGCTTTGTCGAGGAGAACCTGAAACTTCAGAAACTACGCAGACCATTGAAGTAAGTATTGTTATCCCTCTTGTTGATCTAGTAGTATTAAACAATCAAAGTAATCCCAACCACCAGAGTACCTAGAGCACTGTCACTAGTAATCCACCACATACTCAGTCAGGGACCCTAAGAAGATCTATGGAAGATGAGATGAGGATTCCTATATTTAGGGGAGATGGATTTGAAAATCCTGATCAACACTGGTTCTTATGTGAAGCCATATGGAATATTAAAAATGTCACTGACGAAGTTGTAAAAAGAACCTAGTTTAGTACCACTATAAGGGATCGCGCACTAAGCTAGTACATGAATCTTGTTCAAAGACTTGCACAACCTAAGCCACTGAATCGGATTAAGAATGCGCTGATTGTGGACTTCAAGAAACCCAAGTCAGAGTCAAAATGTATTACAAAGCTGAAAGAGATCAAGAAGAAGGTGGTCGAACTTGTTTGGGAATTTTATCAGAGATTCAAAACCTTAACAGGCCAATTGACTTTTGAGATCCCATATGAACAGAATAAAGAATGGTTCATTGTTTCCCTCTTACCACACATCAAATTCCCTTTGATGCAATAGAAGATTGCTTCATAGTCTGAGGTGCTGGAGATCGCCATGAAGTTGGAATCAACCCCTATGGGAGAATCCAACTTAGGTATGAGTCAAATATTGAGTCAGCTGACTAGTTTTTCTCTGCAGGTCGAAGATATGAGGAAAGACAAGGGAAACGATAAAGGAGAAGACATATAGTGTGTCAAATGCAGATCAAAAGGCCATGACAAGGAACATTGTCCCCTATTCAATGAATACTTGGCTTCTGGAGCTCCAATCCCTTTGAAGCAAGTCACCTTACCTTGGTGCGAAGTATGCAGAAACAGACATTGCCCTGGTGAGTGCTACTACATGAAAAAGTATGTTTAGACACCTACAAATTTGTACTGTACATTCTATAAGTCTGTAGGACATGATGATATGGATTGTAGGGATTACAATCTCATGCATGAAAGGTCGAGAGACATATATAAGATTCAAGGAAAAGTACAACAAGAAGGAAACACTATGTAGTATAACTCTCCTGAGAGAGGAAACTTCAATCCTCGTGGTGGATTCAGAGGAAGAGGATGAGGAGGAGGAATGGGTCGAGGTCAAGGACAGATCGTTTGTTATAACTGCACACAACCAAGACACCTTGCAAGGGATTTTTAGAACCCTTGTACCACTTGCAGCTACTGCAACTCGTTTGACCATGTTATAAAAGATTGCCATGTGCTGCTACCTAAGCTTCAAGAAAGACGAGGACCTCAGCGGAACCCGCAAGTGCAACTGATATATGTTGAGCCTCATGGAGAAGACCCTATATTTTTTGTTATAACCAGAGGAGGCGTTGTTATAGGAGAAGACAAACTGACCCAAGGGAAGAATATAGAAGATTTAGGAATCAAGAAAGCTACAGAGAAGACACAAATGTTTGATGCAAAGAAAGAAAGACAAATGTTTGATTAAGCAAGGAAAGAATTCAGAAGAGAGCAAGGTTCCTCATCAAAGACAAGACCAAAACTGAGAGAATATGGAATGCCTCTGACATTTGATCAGTCTGCTTTGCCAAAAGAAGGAAAAGAGGTAAGCAAGCTCATGGAATTTTTATATACTTGCATTAAGTTGATTCAGGATGAAAGCGTTGTACAAGAGTTACAAAATTTAATCACACAATATGAGATAGGAAGGATATACCCCTTACTAAATAGGGAAGTACACCAAATCGGTAAGAAGAGAAGGACCGATAAGGAATTGCATTTGAATGCTCAAATAGGTGAATATGATATAGATTATGTAGTCCTCGAATTAGGGTCGGAGGTCAATGTCATGATGAAGCAAACCTGGGTACTGATGAGAAAACCGAAGTTGATATATTCCCCTATTAGGCTTAGGATGGCCAATCAACAAGCTGTTATCCCCTTTGGTAGACTGGAACATGTCCCTATGGACATTGACAGAGTAAGAACGTTTACAGATTTTGAGGTAATTGAAATAGTTGATGATAGTTGTCCTTACCCTTCGTTGTTAGGAATTGATTGGGCTTTCAACAATTCCACTGTGGTTGATTTAAAGAAAAGACATATGAATTTTGAAAGAGATGGCCTTAGGTTCATTTCACCCTTAGATCCAGATGAAGGTCAGTGATACACAGAGCCCATTAGAGAAGAATACCGCACATACGAAATGGAAAACATATACAAATTAACAGCCAAACAACAGGATTACAATAATCCTACAGCCAACGGGAACCTAAGCTAGAGAAGTGAGAGAGCATGCTCATTAGACTCAAAAGAAGAACTGGAGAACTAGGAGAATAATATGTATGAAGTATCTACAAGAAGATGTGCTAGATTAACCAGAGAAGTTCATTGGATCGACACAACACTAAGTAACTTACCCACCTTTGATGCTCTAAATACTTTAGAAACCTTCTTGTCTGACTTTGAAGAAAGTGTACCAATACAACATATATTATTGGCAATGGATGAGGCCTTGAAAGCCACACCAACAAGATGGTGGGGGACACATAAACATAACATCACAAAATGGGTACAATGTCATACCCTGATGACAACACGGTTCTCAGCGCAAGTAGAAGGCTGCAAAGTTCGCTACATAGGTCGAAGCTGTCCAAAGGACCATGTGTGGAGTTGTGAGGAATCCTGGAGAAACATTCCTCAAGAACAATGGGTGCACAAATTCATTAACACGCTAGACACGATGCCTATCAACTAGTACCTCCAAGAAGAGTTGTGCCTCATCACTACAGATTGGGAAAGTATGACTCAAAATTTTGTAACTACCTTCTTATTTGAAAGTCAATATCCCTCAATAGATCAAGCATTACATATTGTGAGACATAAAGTATTTGAAGGGACATCTAGCCTTCCTTTAGGAAAAGATGAGGACGAATGGACTGCGCCTCTCTAGAAAATGCAAGGCTGTTACAACAATAATGTGGATGAAGATGATGATCCTAGGAAGGTGAACATCGTAGAAAAATAAGGTTAGAGAGATGTGGAAGGACCAAGAGTTGAGATACCATTTATTAGAATTCCAATAAATATTAAGAAGGTCAATATTGGAACAGAGGAGACACCAAAGTTTGCAAATGTTGGAGATTACTGGGATGTTGCCACCATTGACAAAATTACAGAGTTACTGTATGAATATCAGGACTTGTTTCCATCCAAGTTAACTGATATGAAGGGAATTAAAGGGCCTATGGGAGAGATGAGGATTCCTTTAAAGTTAGATGCATGACCAGTCAAACAGAGACCTTACAGACTGAACCCTAAATATAAGGAAAAAGTGAAGATTGAGCTTGACAAAATGTTGGAAGCAGGGATTATAAAACCTGTCGAAGAGTCATAGTGGATTATCCCTATGGTGGTACAAGACAAGAAGACAGGAGAAATAAGGATATGTGTAGATCTCAGGAAGCTGAATGATGCTTGTTTGCATGACCCCTTCCCTACACCATTCACTGACGAAGTGTTAGATAATGTGGGAGGCCAGGAAGTATATTCTTTTACAGATGGATTTTTAGGATACCATCAGATTTGGATTTCCAAGGAAGATCACCACAAGACCACATTTGGAACAGAATGGGGATCCTACCAATATATAGTGATGTCATTTGGATTAAAGAATTCCCCAACCATCTTTTCCAGGGTGGTGGTCGAATAAGTCAAGGAATTTTTGCATAAATTTCTAGAAGCATATTTTGATGATTGGACTGTTTTTAGTTTATTGAAGAAACATATTGAATGCCCAAGGATAATGTTGGATAAATGCAGGCAATGCCAAATTTCCTTGAACCTAAAGAAATATATTTTATTTTCACCATTTGGAGTGTTGTTAGGTCATATTGTATGCAAGAAGGGATTGTTGGTTGATCCATCCAAAATTGCCATTATAGTTGATATACCCCCTCCTACTTCAGTCAAACAGCTGCGCAAAATGACAATGAAAACCCCTTTCAAATTAGTATATGGCCTCGAATTTGTTGTCCCAATGGAATACCTGGTGCCAAGCTTAAGAATTTCTACCTTTATAGATATGGATGACCTTGACGCTGTTCAAGAGAGGCTTGCACAGTTGGTTGAATTGGAGGAAGATAGATTCATTGCAGGATTCCATCAGTAGATTCAGAAGGAAAGAGAGAAGGCCTATCATGATAGGAACATCAAGAAGAAGGAATTCAAAAAAGGTGATCTAGTACTGGTATATGATAGCAAGTTCATTAAACATCCTGGGAAGTTCAAAACACATTGACTAGGGCCATACAAGATCACTTATGTTACAAAGGGAGGAGCTTCGCAATTGAAAACGTTGAATGAAGAATGGAAGGAAGGTTTGGTGAATGGGAGTCGGCTGAAGTTGTACTATGACAACCAGATTCTTCGCAACTCTCAGTAAAAGCATGAAGAAAAGGGCCTAGGTACCATGTGTAGTTGAAACTGGGTACCAGAAACATAAAACACATTCTGCACAAGGGAAAAAGAGGAGGCATCAAGCAAAAAGTAGAGGTTGCACTACGTAGTATGGAGTCGAAGTAAAACAAGAAGCTCAGATCTGAAGTGAATTAGGAAGAGTCACAGGTGAGTGTTGGGGGCCTGTTGGCCCTTGGTTATGGAATCAAGAAAACATTAAGGAAGAAAAAGGGAGAATGTGAACTTCGCAGAATATAGAGTGACTGTTACTAGATCGAACTGAGAAAAAGAGAAGAAAAGATGGAGGGAAGCAAGCCATTGGATGAGGAGATCAAGGATGAAATATCACCAAGAAATAAGGATCGTGGAAAACTCAACAAGTGGAAAAATCCACCGTTAGATTCTTTGGAGCACTGAGTAAGAAGGAAGGAAAGACAGGCTCACGAAGCCCTGAAAACATGGGTCAAGTTGACCTAGGGTTTAGACACCTAGGGTTTTGGTATCTAGGGTTTCAGACACCTAGGTTTCAGCCTAAGGATGTTAGTGAGCTATTGTAATTTATAAATAAAGGTCACGAGGACCTAGTTTGGGTTGGTACGGTATTGTTGGGTATAGTTGTATTGATGATTAAGAGTGATTATTGTTGTGTGAGAGAGAAGCACTAAGTATGAGAGCCTTCTGGTATTGTAATATATTCAGTTGGGTGTGAAGATCGATCCTGTAGTTGGGTGCACAAGAAGGGGAGTCAAAGAGAGGAGAAGAAAGAATATCTGCTAGCTAAGAGAGTAGACAAGCACTGTATGCTTCATCCTAATATATTATAAAGCACAGTTTTGTGGACGTAGCCTTAGAGAGAGGGTGAACCACGTATATTTGGTGTTGTGTGTGATTGGTATTTTATCTCTGTCATTGATATACTGTGATTGCAATTATATGTTATATATGATGAGTAGATGTGCAGAATAGATCTAAGATGATAAGTGATAATAGAATAGAATACATCCACTTGACATTCCCCTTGGTTGTAGACACTTCTGTCCTGCAACCCCCCCATAGATTCTTCGGGTGAGACTACATCTGTTTCTTAGGTGTAGCTAAAAGGGCCGGTAGTTAGGTCTTGCTGGTGTGCTCTTGGAGCTGAACCCTGGGTATGCTCCTGTGCCAACATAGGGTTTTGTACTCTGTATGTTTCTACACTCATCACAAGAGATGGTACGGGATTTAATGAAACCACTGGTTTTTGTTCTCACCATTCCTCCTACTCGAGTTATGATAACCCCTAGGTTATGCTATTTTCATACTTCCACTCTCCGTTCAGGATTTTTTCTATTTCTCTCAGATTGGGGATCTAAAACTATTCCGAGTGATTTATGTTGCATCTTTGTTATAGTGGTCATGGCACTTGTTGTTCATATAGAGCCGAATGGATGCCAGACCTTACTATCCCATGACAACGCTATTGATGATATAAATGATCATGGCTAGGATATATTCCTCAAAAGGTTCGAGGGTTATAATCTCCAGGTCACAAAGGCTTTCTCACAAACCTTTGATGGTTTCAGAACCAAGATTGGAGGCACACGGTTAGAATTGATAGAGGATTTCGTGAGAAAATCAATAGGGCTCCCATCAAAGAATGAGAGGTGGTTTAAAAATGCCAAAATAGAAGAGGTCCCATGGAGTTTGTTTATGACCTCCCGTAAAACCACTTGTTGCATAAAAGGCATTCCTATCACTCTATTAAAACCTAGATGGCATAGTTTACTGTTAATTCTAAAGGAATTTTTTACATACGAAGGCTGGTACGGTCTGGTTTTTCTATACCATATCCGTTTTATTATGAATTTCATAGGTTTCTATTTAGATATGCCATTTTATTAACTGATGAGTCTCTATAAGATGTCCAAGCATTACAAGTGACAATGTATCAATTCTAGCCTATTCCACCATGGACTTTTTAAAATTTTGTTGGTATATCATTTGTCGAACATAGGTGACAGTTGGGAGACCTTTCTAATGAGAAATGGCTTCACCCAAGCTATCCCTACAACCAATCCTCTTTTAAATGAAAACCCTAGCTCAGACAAGCCAGTGGTTGAAATACAGTTCATTAATTCAATTAATGAACCCAAGTTTATTGATAAAACCCCTCTATATAAAGGATCACCGTGTAGGTTTTCACCTGCTAGATATCCATAACAAGTGACTACCAAATTGAAGGGAAATGATCCTCATGTTCCTATAAACGATTCTAGTTTGAATGTTAATGTTAAAAATGATCATAAGAAACTTTGTACAGTAAGGAAACAATAGTTCACATATTTGGGTTTCAAGAATAAGAAGGTCGGTTGCCTAATATCTAGAAAACTAAGGAACAAAAAGGATACTCATCTGAGCTCGATCAATCCGATCGAGATCGATGAGGGTTCATATTTGGAGGTAGAGGATTTCTTAGGTCGAGAAGATCTAGAAGGTTAGTGTTCCAGGAGGGAGGTTATCATCCATGTTGAAACATATGATTTCATGACCAATTTAACTCCATTTCTTAAAGGTAAAGAAATATTTTTGGGTATTGGGCACGATCTGAAACAAACAAAAGGTAAGATTGAAACACCCTTGGTTGACTGTGCCTTGTGTCAATCTATCATCTCCCCGGTACACTGTGATAGCTTTCTCAATTGGGTAGAGCGGTACTATACCGATGTTCCTCTCTTACATGCCCAAATTAGAACCTTGACTGCTTAGAACGATCTATTGAAGCAAGAGAACCTTGATCTCAAGGCACATACAGAGAGGAAGAATAAATGAATCAAGAGGTCTGGAAACATAGTCATTAAGAATACGACCAGTGTCAAGGGAATTATAAACTCTGAACTGTCTGATCCCTCTTTGACTAATTTTTAATGGTAAAACAATTTTATTTTCATTTCATTCATTTATGTTATCTAAGTCAAAATAAGTAGATTTGAATTTTGATTTCATTTACTAAAATTAATACTGGCTACTGAATCTATGATTTTGTAGCCAAGTCCCTTTTGAATAATAATTAGTTATTAGTAATTGATTTTCTAATTTATCAATTTGGTTTTGCTATTCTCTGGAAATGGGAGATTGTGTTGTTGATTGCTTGGAGTAAATACCTTCAATTATACGCTTAGATGATCAATAGTTTCTCCTTATTTATGTTTTATAAAACTTTGATTTAATTTTGAACAAACCAACTCTTGTATGAGTGGTTTCCAATTCACTATTTTTGTAATATTACTTGATTTTGGGAGATTCAACTCCATCCTGTGTGATATGAGTATTTGGATCCTGGATTACTTTAAATATTGTTCACTCTTGTAGTGAAAGACATCCTTGATTTGAATGCATTATGGACATGTAATTCCCAAGACTGTATGGACAAGTTGTTTACATATCGGCTTTATACTAGCATGACAATGTTCCATTACATTTTCCCATTTATATTATGAAATATTAATATGTTAAAACAACTTTAGTCTTATTAGCATATAATGTTTCATTTTATTCAACACTTTAAATTCTGTCTATAATTTGTTGTTCATATATTGTATATGTGATCGTTATTTCATTTTAATATCATTGATTTATTCTTGATGTTAAATTGATGTGTTATATGAATGCTTCATGTTAAATTTATTTTACTATAAGCACTCATCATTACAAGGTCACTGTATCTATATGTTTATTTCTCTACTCTTATATCATTGCTCCAAAAATACCTTGAGTTTTTTCTAGGAATGTTAGCACAAGCCTGTCACAGGTTTCTCTCATAGGCAAGATAGCTGGAAGTTTGAATTGCGCAGGGATATAGACACATTATGTGACTAATCTTAGGTTAGTTTTATTCATATTCTATTTCTGTTATTAGCTAATTTATTAATGAATTAAGATATTTTAAATTGACTGTGACTATGATTCTATTCTTGTTTCGGATTATGTTTTATTATTATCTTTTTTGAGTTCTTAGATTTTAGATTATTAAAAAGAAAATATAAAAATGTGTGCTTTCTTTATCTACTTCATTAACAATTGCAAAAACATTGATTCCACAAGACATCCACCAAAACTTGCAATTTGTAAATACCTTGTTCATATTTATGTTTATGTTTTAACACTTGTAAATAATTAAATTCATGTACATAGTATCATAGTTATAGATTTAGAATAGTTTATTTCTTTTCTTTGTTTTAGGACCCTAGCTGGCTAATGGAGCCATTAAACCTGTCATGATAGATCATACCAAACGGCTTGGGTTAATTAGACAACCTCGGTCTAGATCTATCCTTACAACTACAGTGTATCATTTATGCCCGTCAACAAATGGCGCTAGAAGGAGGGCATGAATTTAATTGATGGCATGTGGAGGTCGCAAGACTCCTCCCCCACACAATCGCTCCCCTATCATAACGCGTAGTTTCTTAGACAATAATGTTACACTTGAAACAAAAACTACCTCAAACGATAACTCTGAGATTCTCGTTGAACCAGTGACACCAGTTCCTCAAGGGGTCGACATCCAAGAAATTGTTTGTCAGTCACTCATAACAACACATAGTTCCTTCTCCCATATCAGACAACCTGGTAGGCCACTTAA
This sequence comes from Picea sitchensis, assembly GCA_010110895.2. Lineage (NCBI taxonomy): Eukaryota > Viridiplantae > Streptophyta > Pinopsida > Pinales > Pinaceae > Picea > Picea sitchensis. The sequence goes on from SNQJ01S0088807.1 coordinate 12,870, forward strand.
TCAACCCCTTGATTTCTTGAACATCCGAGAACAACTTCAAGGCACTGGTCTTCTACAAAACCCATTAGGTGAAAATACTACCAATCCTACTGAAACACCTATCCTTAGAGAAGGAGGATATGGTATTCCACCTTCCCCTCCCAATTCATCTCCATCCTCTTTAGAAGCAGAGTCTTCAGACGAAGGTAGTTCTTCATCATAACCATCTCAACCTTCGACACCACCAACCCCCATGGAAAATCAAAACAAACTTGATAGACCTTGGCTTGATCAAGATGGCGTGGTTGTACCCAGACCTCAACACCCATTACCTAAACGCCTGGAGAAATGGTTGCCTAAATTTGATCCAGATTCTAAACAATCTATTGAGGATCACATCAAAAAATTTATGTTGGCCATTAGACAAGTTTGAAACTTTTTTATTGGAAAAATTTGGAGATGATAAATCTCCTGAAGTCTTGGTTATGGAACTCTCTAGTCTAAAAATTAATCCTAAGGAAAAAGTGAAAGAATTTAACCAAAGATTTCTCACTTTGAAGAATAAAATCCCTGCAGATTCAATGCCTACAGAAAGTCTAATTGTTTCATATTATACTAAAGCCTTGCACAATAATATAGCCATATGAGTCAAAAGGGATAAAAATAACACATTGTTATAAGTCTTTGAGAAGGAAATCCAAATTGAAAAATATATATTAAGATTAAAAGACAATCTTAGCAGTGAAGTTGAAACAACTTCATCTTCTAAAAAGAAAGTAGAAATTCTCACTAAGCCACCCCAACTTAAGAATCAACAAGAAAATTTAGACTTAGAAAATTTGCAGAAAGCTTTCCAAAAATTGTCCAATTAGGTTGTTGACCCGAAGAGATCAGCTGAGGAGGCATCAAAAAGAAAAGGAAGTTTTAAACCTCCTTTAGGAAAACCTTTTCCTCCCAACCGGCTAAACCCGACCACAAAAGGTCTAAATTTTGAAAGTTTACAGTATGCTTTGCAAACCATCTTAGAAGATCATGATAATTATGCTTTTGTTCTTCCTGATAACTCTGAATATGTAGTAGAGGAATGGGTATCGAAAGAGGAAGATTCGTATGCTTCTATTTTTGGTCACCTGTCGGATATTATTTTCCAAGCAAACTTCGAAACTGTCCACCCCTACAATACAAGAAGAAAAACCCAAAACAAACCCTCGTTTGAAATGAGTAAAAATGTGTTTCCAAGACAATCAAAGCAAGATGAAATTAAACAAATCTTAGCTGCCCCTATTTTAGAATCTGATTTAATTGAATATCTAAAAAAATTGAGGGCTAACATTTCTATTTTTGAGCTACTGAAATTTCCCCTTATTTTGCAGAAAATGCTTCAAAGTATTGCTGAAAACAACAAAAAGAACGATCCTAATAGAAAAAAATCAGCAGAAATTGATTTAAATACTGCCAAAAAGGTTCCAACTAAAACAACATATGAACCTCCATAGAAAAGAGACTTAGCAGAAAAAAATGTAGGAAATGTAGATAAAACCGTTTTAGGGACAACAATTAAAAATCAACAGAATTCTATCGTTAATGCTTGAAAAAATGTCCTGCCTTTTTTGTTAAACTTTGAAATTTTTAATCGGAATGTACATAATTGCATGGTCAATTCTGGTGCATCATCAAACGTGATGCTTCTATCTGTTTTCCAAAAAATAAATGCAGAAGTTAAAAATTCTGACCTTAATATCATTCAACTATATCAAACTAATATTAAAGTAATTGGTGATTAAAAATGTACTGATTAGACTATCATCCAATCTGAAATTTCATCAGATAATTGATATTATCATTGTTGATATCCCCAAATTTTATGGTTTTTTCCTAAGCAGGGATTGGTTGGAGAAGTTGCACGATTACTTTGCCACATATTGGTCTCACTTCTAGTTGCCTGAAAATGGACAGCCCAACAAAATCAGTATAAACAAAGAATGTTATCTAAGGCATACCGTGATGGATCTAAATGATGAAAATGAACCTTTCATTACATCGACTAATTCATTTGAAATGCAGGGAATGAATACCTTCTTTGGTAATTTCATGACCAAAATATCTCCTATCACTAATCCTACACATTAATATGAAGTTGAAACCTACACTCATATGTTATCTTTGACTAATATGCCAAGTACTTCTGACGAAGCAAATATATGGTCCTTATACTTTGACGAATCCAAATCCAAAGAAGGAGCAGGCGTTGGTTTTGTACTCATCGATCCTATAGGTAATAATACTTTTATTGCTTTCCGGTTAGAGTTCAAATGTACCAATAACATGGACAAATACAAAGCACTTATATAAGGACTCATGAAAGCTTTGGATATGGATGTGCAAAATTTGATAGTATTTGGTGATTCAAAAATCATGGTTAGGTAGGTAAAAATGCCATATGTTGTTTATCACCACATCTGAAAAGCTACCAGACAGAGGTATGGAGTTTGATGCATACATTTTTAGGATTTAACATAAATTCCATTCCTAGGTTAAGTAATTCAGAGGATGATTTATTGGCCAATGTTGCTTCTAAACTATTACCCGTTGAAGGTCTTTCCTCTAATGCTTTTTCAATTGAATTGTTGTTCAGACCATCGATCCCAGATAACATTACAAATTGTAGAGTATTCGATGATGACCAACAAATTATCAATTTCTTGCATATGGAAGATACCTTCCAAGGTGCAGTCATTGATGAAGGCACTCACGATGAAAACCTCCAAAACTTTATGGTAATATTAGATCCTAGATCTCATGAATCGACATCCTATATGTTAAAATCTATCCCCAGATCTGTTGTAAGACTAGAGAAATTTTATGACTTGCATGATAAATTTAGAGGGACAGTTAATTGTAAAACGAAAAGTTCTTCTTTGATTTACGAAATGGTTAATTTAGGAACAAAGTACAATCCTCAAAATATTAATCTAGGAACAGGATGTTCCAAGCAAGAACGAACTTCTTTTATAAAATTGTTTAAAGAATTTAAAGACGTTTTTTCCTGGACATATGATGACTTGAAAACATTCAACACCAATATCATACAACATGTCATCCCCATGAAACCCCAGACACATCCTTTTAAACAGAAATTGAGGAAGATGCACCCTAAATTGGAACCCACTGTTAAAAAAGAACTGAATAAATTGCTAACTGCAAAGATAATTTTCCCGGTGAGGCACACACAATGGGTGTCTAATCTAGCCCCTATAAGGAAGAAAAGTGGTAAAATTTGACTCTGTGTCAATTTTCGGAACCTAAACCAAGCATATGATAAAGATAACTACCATGTTCCTCCAATGGAACAAATTCTCCAACAAGTGTCTGGTTTCAAAAGACTATCTTTACTAGATGGCTTTTCAGGATACAACCAGGTCCTCATGTTTCCCTTAGATTATCTCAAAACCACCTTTCGTACCCCATGGGGCACTTATTCCTATAGGAAAATTCCTTTTGGACTGATAATCATCGACACCACTTTCCAGAGAGCAATGAACATTGATTTTCGTGGCCTCATTAACTAGTTAGTCATGGTCTACCTTGATGATGTCACCGTATTCTCTAAAAATAAGAAAGATCACTTGTCTCACCTCAGGGTTGTCTTGGAACGATGTCACAAGTTCGACATATCCCTCAACCCTAAGAAATCAGTCTTTGCAATAGAGCAAGGTAATCTTCTTGGGTTTCTAGTTTCTAAGGATGGAATGATTATTGACCTTGAAATAACCTAAGCTATTTCTAATCTTCCTCCTCCTTCTTCTAAAAAATCCATGCAGTCCTTTTTGGGCAAGATTAATTTCGTCAGAAGATATGTCCCAAGCTTCTCAGAAATGGTAAGACCATTAAAAAATTTAATTAAAAAGGATGTTTTGTACCGCTGGGGACCACAAGAAAGTCAATCCTTTGATTTGATTAGAAAAGAAGTAATAGAAGCCCCTTCCTTGATGAATCCAATTTTTTCTCAGGATTTCACTCTTATACCTTTGCTTATGACCAATCTTATGCTACTATGTTAACGCAGAAGAATGTTGAAAGCAATGAGATACCCATTTCCTTCAAGATCTCATCTTTCAAAGGAGTAGATCTTAACTACCCAGCAGTAGATGAACAAGCGTATGATGTTTTCAAAGAAGTGAAACACTTCCGGTCATACCTGTTGATATCCAGAACTAAGGTTATTGTTCCTTACCCAGCTGTAAGAAACATGTTGGTACAAAAATAACCGGGAGAGAAAAGGGAAAATTGGATGATGTCATTACAGGAATATGACCTTGAAATAACCCCTACACAGATTGTTAGAGGTCAAGGCCTATGTAAACTAGTGGTTGATTCAGTTGAAGAACAAGAAAGTCAAATCAACACCTCAACTGTAAATCAACATAATGAAAAACAAATCAGCTGTGCACAAGTTACTTCCAATTCTTTGTATGAAAGCATTAAATTTGATTTGACACATGGATCTTCTCCTCGTAATCTTGAGCCTAAAAATAGAAGATAACTTAGGCTTAAATCTGCATATTTCCAGTTAATCAATGATGTATTATTTTGAAAGAACTTTGTTGGTGTTCTTATGTGTTGTTTAGAAAAAGAAGAATCAGAAAAAATGTTATCTCAACCTCATGTAGGTGAATCCAATGGTCATTTAGGTGGAGATACCACTTTCCATAAAGTGATAAGATTTGGGTACTATTGGCCTACTTTGTTTAAATACACCCATGCATTGTGTCGTAACTGCATAATCTGCCAAAAGGCTGCAAGACAAGTGAAAAAGGAAGCATTCCCTTTGCAGCTTGTTACTGTAGATTCCCCTTTTCAGCAATGGGGCCTTGACATCATAGGACCAATTAATGCCTCTTTTTCTCAGCAACACAAGTATATTATTACAACAACGGATTATTTTACCAGATGGTCCAAAGCTACACCTTTGAAAGTGGTGAATATAAATCAGGTAGTATCTTTCCTTAACTCTCATATCATCACTCGATTCGACGTCCTTGAATGTCTAGTTTTTTATAATGCCTCTTACTTTTCATCCCTTTATATGAAAATTTTTTCTTTAGAAAAAGGGATTAAACTGAAGTATTATGCAAGCTACTACCCTCAAGAAAATGGCCTAGTAGAATTGACGAACAAAAATTTAATCAATATTATTGAAAGGACAGTTTCAGAAAATCACAAGAACTAGCACAATGCGTTGTATAATGCACTTTGGGATGATAGGGTAACCCCAAAAGCCTCTGTTGGTAATTCCTCTTTCTTCCTCGTCTATGGAAGAGAATCAATTCTCCCTTTGCATGTTTTAATTCCCTCCCTGCAACTATCGCAGAAAGTTCAACAAGAGGAGTGCCCTCCTCTAGAAAATCAAATAAATGAAAATGGAGGAAGTGAGAACACAAGCAAAGAAGAAACTAGATCAACATCAACAAATTGTAAAAAGATGGTTTGATTCAAATTCTTCTTCATATAGGAATTTCGATGTCAACCAAGTTCCAGAATCTGTGGTTGGGACCATTTGTAATTTTTGAAAAATTGGGTCCCAACTCTTTCCATATGCATAATTTGGAGGGACAACCAAACACTTTCCCAGTGAATGGCTAGGATATCAAAAGGCATTTCACCTAATGATTTCAGATCCACCCTTTTGTACATATTTTTAATTTTCTTTTCTATTTTCAATTTTGGTTCTTTTCATTTTCCCTGATTTTGATTTGTTTTCCAAATAATCACGTCTGAGTCACCATTTTGTTTATGGAAGGGGAAATCAGAATTTTTATTCATGAGAAGTAGTTGATGACTCCTCAAAGCACCAGTGTTGTAAATTCTAAAACTCAGATCAGCAGAAGTAAATTTATGTTCAAAACAATGTTCCTGGTTTCACTTTAAAATTACGAGAAGACACGACTATCATTAATAAAACTCTTAATGTTGTCCTTGTTTTAAAGAAAACAACTCAATTATACCATCCTATCCTTGAGATGTTTTCTTAACAAAAATCTAAGTGTTCAAATCATGATGAAGGTCATTAAACGAGAAACTAAGTTGTAAAGGATCAAGTTTTGTTTTCAAAATCTGAAATTTTCAGTATCACCCCCACTCTCTTGAATATCATAAAGTTTCTACAAATTTATAAACAAATTCTAGAGAGTTGAAATCATTGCAAGGTGTGGGAAGTGTTTGTAAACCCACCGAGACACTAAACAGGTCTACTAGCAGCGGGTAAATGCATACATGATGCCAAGGCAACTTCATCGGGGTACTGAATAGGCCTGCTTGCAATGAAGCAATGTCGGGTTTAAGAAAATTTTCAGGTATGTTTTTTGCAATTGATAAAAAATAAAGATGTTCTTTATCATGAATGGACGAATCATGGACATGACAGAGGTGTTAGAGTGGGTTAAATGACATCCTTGTCAAGGCTATGGATGCCTACTAGCAATAGTGGCCCTTTCAATAGTATTGGAGTCGGCTTCCTAGACATCGTTCCACTCGTAATCGAGAATTGATACCAGATTTCATTTTTTATAGAAATATATCTGATGCTAGCCTACGTTATTTTCTGAGTTTTGATTAGAATGCTTGACCTATCATAAACTATTTATTAAAATTTTATTTTTCAAATTTACCCTAACTTGAATTTTCTAGTGATGCAGAGATAACTGCTTCACCCAATACGTCGCCATTGTTGGCATCCACACATAAGTTTTTGATATTTAACACTTTCAAAAGAGATTACACTTTCTGTAGCTATTATCACCTCAAATTTGTAAACATTTTTCCGAGTTTTGAAATGATTGATTAAAGCTTACCTTATTAATCTTTATTGTTTTCATTTTCATTTGTTTTATTTTTAATTCATGACTGCAAGCATGAATTAAACATAAAACTTGGCTTGGTTTAATAATTTTGTGCCTTGGAAATATCTTTTTAAAAGCCACCCATATGTGATTAAAATTCAAATCTTATCAAATGTTTTATTAATCCATTACTGGATTTTTGTTTTAATATGGTTGTTATGAATTCAATGGTCCAATGGTTCATTGTCGAATTGTTTTGATGCATGAACAACCTTGGTTAAAATGTTAATGCTCTTCTCATGAGTTTAGTGGTCGAATCGACATTCATGCCAATGAGTATAGACCTGTTGTACTTGTGTTTTCGCCTTACTTTGTTGGCTCAAAACACTAATGAAGCTATTCATTATCTGCATAGGGTTTTGTACTCTGTAGGTTTCGGCACTCATCACGAGAGATGGTAAGGGATTCAATGAACCCACTGGTTTTCTTCCTCACCATTTATCCTATCCAAGTTATGATAACCCCTAGGCTATGCTATTTTCATACTTCCACTCTCTGTTCATGCATGTTTTTGTTGCTCGCACGTTGGGGATCTAAAACTATTCCGAGTGATTTCTGTTGCATCCTTGTTACAGTGGTCATGGCACCCATTGTTCATATAGAGTCGAATGAATTCCAGGCCTTACTATCCTATGACGACGATATTGATGATCTAAAGGATCATGGTTGGGACATATTCCTCAAAAATTTTGAGGGTTATAATCTCCAGGTCTCAAAGTCTTTCACACAAACCTTTGAGGGTTTTAGAGCCAAGATTGGAGGCATACAATTAGAATTGACAGAGGATTTTGTGAGCAATGAAATAGGGATCCCATCAAAGGGCGAGAGGTGGTTTAAAAATGCCAGAATAGAAGAGGTCTCATGGAGTTTGTTTATGACCTCCCGTAAAACCACTTGCTGCATAAAAGGTATTCCTATCGCTCTGTTAAAACCTAGATGGCATAGTTTACTGTTAATTATGAAGCAATTTTTTACGTGCGAAGGTCCATATGGTCTAGTTTTTCTATACCATATACGTTTGATTATGAATTTCATAGGTTTCGAGTTATATATGCCCTTTTATCTACTGATGAGTCTCTATAATATGTCCAAGCATTAGAAGCGACAAGGTATCAATTTGAGCCTGTTCCACCATGGACTTGTTAAAATTTTGTTGGTATATCATTTGTCAAACATAGGTGATTGTTGGGAGACCTTTCTAATGAGAAATGGCTTTGCCTAGGCTGACCTTACAACCAATCCTCTTTTAAATGCAAACCCTATCTCGGAAAATCCAGTTCATTAATTCAATTAATGAACCAGAGTTTATTGATAAAACCCCTCTATATAAAGGATCACCGTGTAGGTTTTCACCTGCTAGATCTCTAGAACAAGTATCTTCCGAAATGAAGGGAAATGATCCTCATGTGCCTGTAAACAATGCTAGTTTGAACATTAATGTTAAATATGATGACAAGAAACTCTATACAGTAAGGAAACAATAGTGCACAGATTTGGGTTTCAAGAATAAGAAGGTCGGTCGCCTAATCTCTAGAAAACTAAGGAAAATAAAGGATACTCATCTGAGCTCGATCGATCCAATCAAGATCGATTAGGGTTTAGATCTCAAGGTAGAGGATTTCTTAGCTCGATCATATCTAGAAGGTCAGCGTTCTAGAAGGGAGGTTATCGCCCATGTTGAACCATATGATTTCTTGACCAATTTACCTCCATTTTGTAAAGGTAAAGAGGGATTTTCAGGTATTGGGCATGATCTGAAACAAACATAAGGTAAGACTGAAATACCCCTGGTCAATTGTGTCTTGCATCAATCTGCCATCTCTCTGGTACACTGTGATAGTTGTCTCAATTGGGTAGAGATCTACTATATCGATGTTGCTCTCTTACAGGCCCGAATTAGAGCCTTGACTGCTCAAAACGATCTATTGAAGAAAGAGAACCTTGATCTCAAGGCACATATAGAGAGGAAGAATAAACGAATCAAGAGGTATGGAAACATAGTCATTAAAAATACGACCAGTGTCAAGGAAATTATAAACTCTAAACTATCTGATCCCTCTTTAGATAATTTTTAATGGTAAAACAATTTTATTTTCATTTCATTCATTTCTATTATCTAAGTTGAAATAAGTAGATTTGAATTTTGATTTCATTTACTAAAATTAAGACTCGCTACAGAATCTACGATTATGTAGCCAAGACACTTTTTAATAATAATTAGTTATTAGTAATTGCTTTTCTAATTTATCAAATTGGTTTTGCTATTCTTAGGAAATGGGAGATTGTGTTGTTGATTGCTTGGAGTAAATACTTTCAATTATACACTTAGATGATCAATAGTTTCTCCTTCTTTATGTTTTATAAAACTTTGATTTAATTTTGAACAAACCAACTCTTGTATGAGTGGTTTCCAATTCACTATTTTTGTAATATTACTTGATTTTGAGAGATTCAACTTTATCCCGTGTGATATGAGTATTTGGATCCTAGATTACTTTAAATACTGTTCACTCTTGTAGTGAAACACATCTTTGATTCATACGCATTATGGACATGTAATTCCCAAGACTTTATGGACAAGTTTTTTACATCTCGGCTTTAGACCAACGTGACACTATTCCATTATATTTTCCCTTTTATATTATGGAATATTAATATGTTAAAACAACTTTAGTATTATTATCATATAATGTTTCATTTTATTCAACACTTTAAATTATGTCTATAATTTTTTATTTATATATTGTATATCTGATCGTTTTTTCATTTTAATATCATTGATTTATTCTTGATGTTAAATTGATGTGTTATATGAATGCTTCATGTTAAATTTATTTTACTATAAGCGTTCATCATTACAAGGTCACTAGATCTATATGTTTACTTCTCTACTCTTATATCATTGCTCCAAAAATACCTTGAGTTTATTCTGGGAATGCTAGCACAAGCCTGTCACAGGTTTCTCTCACGGGCAAGATAGATGGAAGTTTGAATTGTGCAAGGATATAGACACATTATGTGACTAATCTCAGGTTAGTTTTATTCGTATTCTGTTTCTGTTATTAGCTGATTTATTAATGAAATAAGATAGTTTAAATTGGTTGTGACTATTATTCTGTTCTTGTTTCAGATTATGTTTTATTAGTATCTTTTTTGAGTTCTTAGATTTTAGATTATTAAACAGAAAATATAAAAATATGTGTTTTCTTTATCTACTTCATGAACAATTGCAAAAACATTGATTTCGCAAGACATCCACCAAAACTTGCATTTTGTAAATACCCTGTTCATATTTATGTTTCTATTTAAACACTTGTAAATAATTAAATTCATGTACATAGTATCGTAGTTATAGATTTAGAATATTTTATTTTTTTTCTTTGTTTTAGGACCCTAGTTGGCTAACGGAGCCATTAAACCCTCCAGGATAGATCATACCAAACGGCTTGGGTTAATTAGAAAACCCTGGTTTGGATCTATCCTTCTAGTTGATGGTGTGTCATTTACGCCCGTCAACACCATGATAAAGATGCCAAAGGTCAAAATATCAATGTTGGTAATGCAAAGAGAAAATCCAATGGACACCAGGCCATAGGGGTGAAAGAAACATTGATAGAGGTTGTGAGAAGCCTAGAAATAGAAGTGCAGGGATACAAAGAAGACAATGAGAGACTGATAAGAGAAAAAAATAAGATAAATTCTCAAGTGATGCAAATATTAAATCAGTTGCAAAGGAAACAAAGAATGGGTCAAACTGAAAACAAGAGGAAGAGGGAAGATTTCATGAAAAAACAGATGACCACAAAAGAACTGGTTATTCAATAAGTGCTAGCAGAACTCATAGGCATCACTCACCTCCCTATTCATCAAGGAAATTTTATGCATCTGAATATTCCATAAGTAGCCCAGAGGTGTCTCACGTTAGGCACCAAAGAAGAAGACATGAATTGGATAGTTTTCAGGGAGAGTCGAGGAAGCTTAAGACACCATCCTTTTATGGAGAAAGATAAAGGGAAGGCAATGTTGAGGCATGGTTTCTTGGAATCAGGAGGTATTTTCAATTTCATAACTACTCATCAAACCTAGAAGAAATAATTTCCACATACCATTTACATGGGAAATTTGTTATGTGGTGGGATCAACTGAAGCAACTTGAGCACATTAATGAGAATAGGGTCTCTTAGAAGTAGTTCAAGAAATATTTTCAAAAGGAGTACCTTTCATAGAACTTCTATGACAAGAAGATGTAGGATTTATTTGAACTTAGGCTAGGAAGCATGGCCATGGTAGAGTATGAAAAGAAGTTTGTGTGGCTACTAAAGTATATGGGGTTTATAAAATATGAGAAGGTGGAAGTACACATATTTTTAAGTGGATTGACCTCCTTTTATAAAGAGAAGACCCAATATGATGAACCTAGGACTTTGACTGAGACCATTAGGAAGGGTAAGTACTTGTATGAGCAAGGCAAGGGCATAAAAGCCATGCAAAAATATTGGAAGGATAAGAAGAAGGAGAAATGTGATCATAGGAGGAAGGGATTCAAAACTCCTTTCAATAGAAATATCCCTAATAAAAATCATTAAGACCAGTATGCTAAGGATGAATCCAAGAGAGAAGACTCCTTGGGAAAAAGGGGAAGACCACCAATCCAATGTTGGGGATGCAAAGAAGATCACCTATACAAGGATTTCTCTCATAGAGAGGAAAAAGTGAAGACCATGCACAACATACAAGAGGATACAAGAGTAGAATACATGGGAATAATTTATGCAACCTTAGATGATCAACAAATAGAGTACCGATCCAATATGATCGAGGTGGAAGGTAAGATAATTAATCATCATATTTCTATTTTAGTTTATTCAGGAGAAATTCATTGTTACATTGATCCTAAAATAGTGTATAGATTACATTTGGAGAAAATTAAGCTTGAAAAATCAAGTTTGGTTTAGCTAGCCACTGTAACAAAAGGAGAATCCATGATATGGTGAGAGGTTGTTCCATAAGTCTTAATGGTGTGAATACTAATCCTGATATAAATATTATACCATTGGTATCTTATGATATTCTAATTGGAATGGATTGGTTGGAAAAGAATCATGTTGTCCTAGATTGCATAACAAGACATTTACATGTGTTGATGAAGAAGGAAAACAAAGCATTGTGAAAGGAGTTCCTAGACCCATCTTTATAAGGGAGATTTCATCCTTACAACTGAAGAGATGTTTCAGAAAAGGATAGCAATTGTATGCAACCTATGTGGAGGAGACAAAAAAGAAAAAGGGTCCAAGCCTTGAAGAATTTTCGGTACTACAATAATTTGAAGATGTATTCCAAGAAATACTAGGGTTGACACCAAAGTGATATATAGATTTCTCTATTGATTAGTGCTAGGAGCTTCCCTGGTATCAAAAACACCTTACAGAATGAGTAAACCAGAATTAAAAGAATTACAAATGCATTTGGAAGAATTGGTGAAGAAATGGTACATACATCCAAGTGTTTCACCTTGGGGAGAACCAATACATTTTGTCAAAAATAAGGATGGAACTTTGAGGCTATGTATTGACTTTCAAGAATTGAATAAATCCATTGTAAAGAACAAGTAAAATCTACCCAGAATTGATGACCTCTATGACCATCTAAGAGGGGAAAAGATATTTTCAAAGATAGACTTGAGATCAGGATATCATCAGGTGAGAAGAAAGGAAGAAGACATCAATAAGACAACCTTTAGAACCAGGTATGGGCATTATAAACTTATAGTGGTTCCATTTGGATTGTCCAATGCACCAGCTGTCTTTATATGATTAATGAATGGAATACTCATAAATTACTTGGATAAGTTTGTCATAGTATTACTGGATGACATACTTGTCTATTCTAAGTCAGAGGAAGAGCATGGAAATCACCTAAGATTGGAATTGCAAGTGTTGAGGGAACATCAGTTGTATGCCAAGCTTAGTAAGTGTTATTTTTACTAAGAAAAGATCCATTACTTTGGACACATTGTTTCAAGAAAAGGTATAATAATAGATCAAGAGAAGATTGAAGCCATTATAGGATGGACAACACCCATGAATGTTTCAGAAGTCAGATATTTTATGGGATTATCTAGTTACTACAAAATATTTATAGTAGGGTTCTCTAAGATTGCTCATCCCAGCACTTCTTTGCAAAAGAAGGGAATTAAATTTGAATGGAAATTGTAAATGTGTTGAAACTTCACAAAATAGATCTAGCTAAACAATGATACACACATTTGCGAAGAGAATTGGAAAAAGAAGAAGAATGAGAGAAAGAATGGAAATAATTCTCATTAACTATTGTGAATAATGAATAATTTACACATGATATAATCTGTATAACTCAATGAGTTTTACTTGAGGTGAACCAAGTCACCATAGTGGTTTTATAGAGTGATATGGACACACACCAGTAGTTACGGGACTGAACTTCCACCTATTCTAGTCTCTCAGGCAGTTATGGGAGTGAACTGCCACCTAGTTGAGTTAACTAGTCAACTAGTCTTCAGTTAACTGACTAAACAAAGAGTAGCGAGGAGTTAAATGAGGGAATCAAGGCTAATGTGCCACTTTGGTGATGATACCAAGGCAAGGTCTAATTATCATGGTGATGATCCCAATGTTGCATGTGATGATCCCAATGCAACATCTAAACTCAACTCAACTAGTCAAATTGAAGTGTGAACTGAAAGAGAATATTCTCCAGGTGGAATATTCTCTCCTAAAATATAGGAGACTAGATAATAACTAATTATGAATAATAAACAAATAAAAAACTTAGGAAAAATAAATCCTAGGTGTGTGTGAAGTAACTCCAACACCCCCCTGAATATCATTATGGTGAAAATAAAGATTGGGTCCTGGCAATGAGGCCATGTTAGGTACTCAAGTAAAAAATATACACTGAAAATAAAGTGAGGAAAGAGGGAAAACCTCATGAGAAAACCCCCCCTCAAGGTACATTGTATGTAAAAAAAGAAGAACTACAGTTGCTAGGAAACCGTGTCCTTCACTCTAAGACGATTGCACAGAGAATGGAATTTCTTCTCAGTGAAGGTCTTGGTTAAGATGTCTGTTGTCTATTCTGTTGAAGGATAGAACTGTAATTCGATGATCCCCTCGTGTACTAAGTCCCGAATGTACTGCATGTGGATCTCAATGTGCTTCATCTACTGCCTCTGAACTGGATATCTACAGAACTTCAGAGTTCTCTGGTTGTCACACTAGATGACGATCGACCGATGAAACTGAATTCCCAACTCAATGAGAAAATGTTGTAGCCACATATCCTGAATGGTTATGTTAACTACCCCTTTGTACTTTGCCTCAGTTGGAGATAGAGAAATGGAAGCTTTCTTCTTTCTCGACCAACAGATAGGCCTAGAACCAAGACTAAGTGAGTAACCAGATGTGGACTTGTGATCAATGTTATTGCCAACCCAATCAAAATCTGTAAACCCAATGAGATCTAATGTAGAGTATTCTACATAATGAATCCCAAAGGTGATGGTGCCCTGTACGTATCGAAGGATATACTTTGGAGCTTTCCAATGTATCCCATGTGGCTCCTGCATGAACCTGGAAACTGCGCCAACTGCATATGAGAGGTATAGTATGGAGTGTATGAGATACAAAAAGCTCCCCACTAGCTATCTGTATAATGTGTTTTCAACTAGTGGAGTCTCCTCGGCATCCTCAAGTTTGAATACTGATAGGAAAGGATTCAGAGCAGACTTGTAGTTTGTCATGTGAAATCTCTCAAGGAGATCTCATGCATACTTGGATTGAGACAGTTTGATGCCTGATGCATCTTGACTGATCTCAAGTCCAAGGAAGAAGTGTAGTGGACCCATGTCCATCATCAGAAAATTATCATGAAGAATCCTCTTGACTGCAGCAATCGTTGAAGTCGAGCAATCGATGATCAGTGAATCATTGACATACAGAACTAAATGTAGAAGTGAATCAACCTTCCTGAGCATGTATACTTTTGGGTCTGATTTACAATGTACAAAGTTTTGTGACAACATGTAGGAGTCCATCTTTGCATACCATGCCCTCAGAGCCTGCTTGAGGCCATAAACTGACTTCTTCAGTCGATAGACCAAAGATGAGTCCTGCATAAATCCCTGGGGCTGCTCCATGTAGATCTCCTCAGAGAGATCACCTTGAAGAAATACATTCTTCATGTCCATATGATAGACTTCCCATCCCTTTAATGTCGCAATGAAAAGGGACAATTGAATGGAATCCATCTTCGCTACTGGAGTGAAGGTCTCATCATAGTCAATACCATGAACCTGCTGAAAGCCTTTGGCAACAGGACTGACTTTGTATCTGCTGATCTACCCATCCGCTACGCTTTTGGTCTTGTAGACGCATCTACATCTGACAAGTTTCCTCCTAGAAGGAAGGGGAGCCAGATCCCAAGTCTGGTTCTTGAGGAGGGAGTTATACTCCTCCTGCATGGCAGATTCCCAAAAGGGATTTCCAGTGGCCTCTCCATCCGCTTCTCCGTGTACGTAGTAAAAATGCTTGCTCATTCAGTATCATCTAGGAGGGAATAGAGGGAGGGGAAAGTGGTGGAAAGAGGAACTTTCCATTGCTATAAAAATGGCTTTCTTCGATTAGCCCGAAGCTAAACAAATATTACACCAACCGCTGACACAATAATGAATAATCGGGTGGGATATTGAGTTTGTTGTTAGCTAAGTCGTCTTTCTGGAATATTTTCCCATATTCTGTGGAGCTGCTGCCTGTGCCACAAAAGAGCACACACAATAAAACCAAGACTGAACCAAGAAAAGATGCCTCAAAGGCAATGGTTTAGTGGTAGTGAGTGCAACAGGAGTCTCCTCGAAATCAGATCGAGTCCTCCTAGTATCGGTTGGATCATCGATGAGATCCCCTGCATCTTGAAGAGTAGTCTGTGCCCACTTGGGCCTCTGCTCTAGCTCTACAACTACATCTAGATGATCTGACTCTGCATCTGATTGTACTAACTTTGAATCTGAATCTGAATCATCTGATTCCTCTGAATCAGAAATTTCACCTAAAGAATATTTGGCATGTGCATGCTCATCATCTCAGACAGGTGGAAGAGTAAAGGTGTCTGCATGCGGCTGGTGAGGTACATGCGAGACACTTTCCTTGAATTGGACACTACACTTAATGATGATCCATTCCGAGGAAAGATCAATAAGTTGATATCCCTTGACACCATCAGGGTATCCAACAAAAATGCACTCGGTGCTCTTTGGATCAAGTGCCTTCCTCTTTTCAGAGGGAATTCGGGCCCATGCACGTGAACCAAAAATGAGAAAGTGGGTCACTTTCAGTTTGAGGCCACTCCAAGCCTCGTAGGGGGTCTTATCCTTGAAATATCTATGAGGAGATCTATTTTGGATGTATTTTTCATAGTTAAGTGCTTCAGCCCATAGTCTTTGTGGTAGTGACTTTGCATGCAACATGCAAGATGCCATCTCCTTTAGAGATCGTTTTTTCCGCTCAGCAACTCCGTTTTGTTGTGGAGTGTAGGGAACTGTATGCTGCAACTGAATCCCTATCTCATGGAAAATATTATGGATCTCATGATTTACATACTCTCCCCCATTATCAGTTCGGATGACTTTGATCTTCTTTCTGGACTGTGTCTCAACCAAAACTTTGAAATCTTTGAGGTGTTGAAAGACCTCCGATTTTTTCCTAAGAAAGTAGATCCATGTAAAATGTGAGAAATCATCAAAAAGAATGAGAAGAAACCTCACTTTTCTGATCTATGGATGTGGAAAAGGACCCATGAGGTCATTATGGATCAGATCTAAAGGTGTGGAAGCTCACTGAGACTTTCCCTTATCGAATTTCTCTTGAGGGTGTTTTTCGAGAACACATCCCTCACATACTCCCTTTGAGAAATGGATGTCTGGTATACCATCAACTAATTTTTTCTTGCTAAGTTGTTTCATGCATCTAAAATTCAAATGTCCAAACCTTTCATGCCATATCCTACTACTTTCATCAGCATGAGTAAGCAGTAAAGCAGAATCGGGTTCAATGAATTCAAAAAATGTATACAATCTAGACTGATGATTTACCTCATCGGTAGAAACCCTGGAGTTGGTTTGCATGTCATAGATGTCCACAAAATTTGGTGTGAATATGAATTTATTTCCTATGCCAGAATTTGTCATCTGATACATAGAGAGAAGGTTGACAGACAACTTGGGAACATGCAACACATTCTCAAAGTTTCCATTGGTGAGTTCAATCCTTCCTTTTTCGGTGACTTCGAAAGAAGAGTTGTCCCCCATTAGAATAGGAGGACCTTTGCATGCATCCAACGAAGAATATACTGCTTTTGATGGAGCCATGTGATGCGATGCTCCTGAGTCTACGATCCAAGCATTGAGGGAGGAGTTCATGGCAATCAAGGCATGGCTATAATTGCCTTTCTTAGAATTCAGATCTTCTGGCTTCTTCTTCTTTGCATCCTCAGGGATGAGATATCCAAGGTTGTTTTGCTAAAGTATCTGAGACATTGGATCTATTTTATTTTTCATGCATGTAGATTCTAAATGGAATCCTTTGTGACAGTATGTGCATTTCTCTCCTTTTCTTCCCTTTTCTCCTTTGGATCCTGAGGCATCGGTGAAGGGTTTTATGTACCCTTCCTTCTTCGTATGTGCATGAGATTTTTTCTTATATTTATCTTTAGATTTCTAATATTTGTGGTTGTCATCATGCACAGTGTGTGCATGTGCCCTTGGGCCTTTGATTGCACCCATGTTGATGAGCTTGGTTTTCTCTTGTGTTAGGGATTCGATAAAGTCCTCAAGAGAAGGCATCTTCCAGGTGGCTCCAGAGGCAAATCTAACAGTATGGAATGTGGATACGAATAGAATTCAGGACCAAGCTTGGAGAGAATGGTGAGAACCATTTGTTTCTCCTCTGCCGATTTATTAACCCTGCAAGCTTTGAGTTGTGATAGTAAATCCTTGAATTTTGTAAAGAAATCTTAGATATTGTCGAAGATTTTTGGATCAAATGTAAGCTCCACCTCCAACATGTGTCCTCTCATCTCATCCTATTTTCCAAATCCCTTCCAATATTTTCTAGGCTTCATTGGGAGTCTTACATGAAGATATGTGAAAAAGGAGATCGGGAGAAATAAGACTGCAAATTGTTTCGAGTGCCTCATCCATGTGATTTAAGTACTTCGATTTTTCTATGGTTTATGTCGGTTTCGTATATGTATTCATCATTAACCTATACAACCCTATGGATCAAAGATGTATGGCTGTTTTCTCCTTCCATGAAAAATAGTTGTAAGGTGTAAGAATGAATTCTTTTTGGAATTCCATCTTTTCGCTGTCTTCAATCTTTTGTACCTGCAAAAAACATTTCGGTGTAGCTTTTGCTTAACATTCTGTTGGATTTGATACCATGTAAATGTGTTGAACCTACACATAATATATCTAGCTAAACACTGATACACATATTTGCAGAGATAATTGGAAAAAGAAGAAGAAGGAGAGAAAGAATGGAAAGAATTCTCATTAACCGTTGTGAATAATGAATAATTTACACATGATATACTC